>CAJUYI010002817.1:0-13831 GCA_910591695.1 Galerucella pusilla | reverse complement strand
TAATTTAACAAATACAGGCCCGGTGCAACTTTGATAAAAAATTTTTTTGGAGAAGCTTGAAACGGTTGTAAAGAAAAGTATTGTGAAAATAATCATTGGATGTGAAGAGTATTTTGAAAAATTATGAATATCTACCAATTTTAAAAATTAAACATATTTTAACTTGAAAATAATTTCGTAGCCCAAGTCCGGTCCATATATATATAGTAACCCGACCTTTATTTTGTTCATTACAAATAAACATTGAACTAATTTGATAAAGACACTCATATGTAATATTACTAATATTGTTTATTATCCGTAAAAGGCAGACCAGTTTTCCTTGAAACTTATTGTTAGTCATTTATAGAATATTTTAAAAACATTGTTTAGCCTTCCAAAAAAGGTGTTGATTTATATTTAATATTCAATTACCGTCAGAAGAAGCTTAAAATATTTGAAGTATAACAGCATAATTTATTTTACTATCAAAATTTTATTTAAGCAAATAAAAAAATGGGCTCAACCGGGATTTGAACCCGGGACCTCTCGCACCCAAAGCGAGAATCATACCCCTAGACCATTGAGCCGCGATGTCGGTAAAGGTACATAATTTAAACAAATAAGTGGCAACAAATTATGTTCGTATAATAATAAAATGCGTAAACAAAACGATGAAATAAAAATGATGGTGAATATTAGCTATTCCTTGTAGCCATCTACTAATGTGTAACGAAGCTACGACATATTTTTATTACGAATTTTCCGTATACCCCATACATTCGGTTATTCTGTACTAGATGGCAGCACGGGTAATTTATACCAATTCGAAATTTGTTTTACAAAAATTAGAAGACGGGTAATTTAAATCTTTCATTTAATGAATATATTTTAAAATTTAATATTGAAAGACTAGAAAATACAAAAATAACATAATTATACTTATTTCAATCACAGGTATTAATAACTAATAAGATCAAGTACCTAGTGTGCTTTGACTTTTCATTACGTCGTAATTATTGTGGTGTGAGTATGCTTTGGAAATTAATTTTCGAGAAGGTGAAATGGCGTCTTTTCGTTATCCGTAAATTATTCGAAATTCGGCATTAACTTTTGAATTCAAATAGTGAAAAGTGTGTAAAGTTGATTTTTAAACTTATGTCTTATAAATTAAAGTCAGTTCTCATCATCTTACAAATGGGGTAAAGAAAAATCTACGTTAGCATCATGGGATAGGTAAGCGGAAACTTTTTATAATTTGTTCCAATAATTTAGCATATCCAGACAGAAGTGTATTGTAAAAATCATCAATTTGTTTTCCTGAATCTTTTATTCAATAATTTACCTAGTCAAGATAAATGGGCAATCATTTAATACATTCACTCTTCATAGCATTAGAATTTTGACGCCATCTTATAATTTTTGTAGTTGCTATGCAAAAATTGAAGGTTTAGATTTTTTGTTTATTTAGATTCAATTTGTATTGAAATAATCAAACTACTCACTATTGGAAACTAGCATTTGTAAGTTCATAAAACAAACTTCAAATATGAATAGTTACATTATTTCGATAAGAATTTGTATCCAGCTAACTGTGTAAGCATAAAAGTAAGTTTTGAATTAATAATTTTTTTCATATAGGTACTAATGGTATTCCTTAGATAATCATATTTTCAATAAAACTGTTCAAAATAACAATAGAAAAATAGGATTTGACAGATTATTCTGATATTTTACGCTTTATAAGCATTTGGAGCATAAAACTGATTATAGGTACACAATGTTCTTAAGAAGTGATATTATTTCCATATACATTCCACTATTAGCATGTAGATGTCTTAGTAATAACATTTTCATCAACTTTGTGCAGTTAGTTTCATTTATTATAACATCAATATGGATAGAGTTCAAAATAAGGGTCCAAACAGTAACTTCGTGTAGGTTACACTCACTATCTATCATATCCCTACAGTTACTGTTATAATTACCTTTTTATTATGAGTATGAACATTTATTAAGCAATGTGAATGTGAATTCTACATTCTTGTCTAATACTTTTATTTTTAAATCTTATTTAAAGAATAGTATGTAAGCTTTCAATTCTTGCAGATTTGCTTGATGCTTCATGAAAACTGTTATGTGGGTAATATGGGTATCGGGAAAGATTTTCTTGGCCTACAAGCTGCTGATCTTTACAATTGTCACTTAAGAAGACAGTTTACTAGTGTAGAGCTTCCTATCTTTTATCTGTTCATTGATGACTTCATGTTGAGGGTCCCTTCAGTGTCTTCTGATTTATAATTCTTCTAGGAAATCTAGTTCTTGTTTCTTATCACAAATATGTAGTATTTCTAGTTCTGTGTTAGGTATTAGTGAATGTTTGGAGTTGAGTAGATGTGTTCGTAATGGGATTTATCTGGCTGTTTTAATCTGTTTGCTTATAAGTGTTCATTATGTTTAATTTCAAACAGTTCGACCAATATAGCTAGTGTAACATTCTGGATATTCAAGTTTATAAGTCCCAGATTTTTTAACATCTAACATTTCTTTCTGTTTTAAAAGAAATTGTTAGATTTGTTGTATTATCTTTAAAGTAATAAAAACATCTACCTAACACAGAACTAGAAGAACCACATATATATTTGTGATGTGAAACAAGAACTAGATTTCCTTGAAAAGTTATAAAGACACTGAAGAGTATATTGAAATAATGATCAATATAAGTATCTTAGAATTTCTTTGAATGGATTTAGTTCTAAGTCAATACTTACCTTAGATATTAATATTTAAAACTTGAAATTATAAAAATATTTCCTAATGCATAATGATGATCCCTCTTGCCCTATGTCCACTAACAGGCAAGCTGACATTACTCACAGGACAATAGTCCTGATGAAAAACAATCCTTTTAGATTTGTAGTTTGGTTATTTGAATTGATTTAATAATCCTTTTTATTATAAATAGTGCTTTTAAAATATCTAAGCAATTATAACAATGTACCAAATCAAATTCAAACACAATCAAGATAACTAACTATAAGAACGTTTATTTATCATCAGATTACACATTCATCACGGCCATATCACGTAGGGCTGTTACGATGGAACTGGACCTATTATTTTGGAATAGGTATCGCCCACCTATTCCGCGAACCTATTACCAAATATTAGTCGTACCTATTACTTGTGTCACTGTCTGACTGTCACTCTTCTATTCTCATAGGCAATTTGGCAACTTGTAATACGCATTACGTGTACCTATTCCTATTACTTGTATTGGATATATGACATAATGTAAACAACAGAACGGTTTAAGTTCAATGTACCAGAAATCAGAAAAAATAGACTGATAAATAAGAGTATCCAGAAACAGAATAAGCTTATATAATTTTTGGGGCTCCCAACCTACCCTACCATACACGTCAATAACATGAACAACCAATCCGATCGATACGACGTATTTGGTAGGTACCTATTATATTACGGCACTGACAGCGCCAGCAATATTCTGTCATAAAATTCTAGTTGGAATAGTTTGGAACGGTAATAGGTATTTGGAATAGGTATCTACTTGGAATAGGAACAGGTAATACTAGGTACGTCGAAAAGCTATTCCGTAACAGCCCTAACGACCCCTAACGGCCCAGGGCAGTGATGCCAACTCTCAGAAATTTATCTCCCTAAAACCCCAATCAAAAACCCCTAAAATCACCACAATTACTAGTGATTTCCAATAAAAATTTTATTATTTATAAAATGAGTAATTAAATATTTTTAAATAAATAATACATTAAAAATAACTAATAAAATATCAGACATAATTTGGCTAACTCAGCACCATACAGTAACCATCAATGACAGTAGTATCATTTGATCAATTCAAATTTTTTTATTAACTTTTATTGAATACAAGTATGGAGTATGGAGAGTAGTGCAATTAAAAAGAACACAATTAAAATTACATCCCTAAAAATACCCCCAAAAAATTATTCCCACTAAAAAACTTACTGTATAGATTTTTTCTCCCTAAATTTAGGAGGAAAACCCTCCAAGTTGGCATCACTGGCCCAGGGGTGATGAAGTCACGTGGACTTGCACTATTGTTGTTTTTCTTTTAAAATATCACTTGTCATTTGCTATTTTGACGTAGGTAAAGATATGGTTTTAGTTCTATGGTGCAGCATCTCTTATCTGTCATATTATCGTAGATGATGAGATACAGGGTGTATCCCAGATGAAACTAATACATTTTCAAACGTAATATTTCTGTATTATGTTCAAAAAATATTTAATTACTTATACTGTTATACTTATCGGTTTTATTTGTTTTTTTTTACAGATTTTAGCGGTCGTTTTGGGTCATGAAAAAAGCGATATGCCTAAAGGTAGGAGACTGTTGAAACGAATAACAAAAATAGAAATAATTACCTCAAATCATTTTTTATGAAATTACAAAAAATTAGATTCACGAACAATTTTCATTTGGTCATTTTCTTTTTTACAATTTTTACGTAATTTTGAATTCATTATAATTTTTTAAACTTAATTTTCTTTGAGGGTGGAGGGGTCATCATTAGAATATTTTCTTTTTTATATAAATATATTTTCTATTTTTGTTATTCAATGAGTATGCTTGAAATGTTTAACTTTGAATAATTTCATAAATATACTAAATATTGGAAACGCCCCAGCAAGAGGATCTTTTTATGTGTATTTTGCTTGTTTATTGTTTTTCAGGTGAATTTTTTTCAGCGTCTGTGTGCAAATCGGTTAATCATTAAAGTAGTAAATTTAATGTAATTTAATATAATTTTTTCACAAAAATTGAGATTAAGAAATATTTTAATTATCCCCAATTTTTCCCCTTGCTTAAAACATTTATTTATTCAGTCATATTATTATTAACCATTTTGTCAGAAAACCGATTGCTCAAGACAACTTTTTAATTTAGGTAAAGAAGAACAAAGGATTCCTGGTGCAACGTTCTGGAAGCCAATATAGGGCAACTAGCAAACACAATTTAATACTTCTAAATTTAAATAGGAAAAATTACTTAAAAATACCAATATCTTAAGATCATAAATTTATTTTCTGATTTGAAATATTTAGTTAGTCTAGTTTGTTATTCAATATAAAAAAAAATTAATCAAATAATATATAAAGAAAAATTACTTGGAAAATTAATATTCTTATAACTCGGAATTATTTTTAGGATCATAAAATATCTTTTCCAAATTTGAAACAATTATTTAGTTATCATATTTTTATTTAGCATAGAAACTTTCAGAACGCACTAGGTATATACAACGAGATCTTCCAGAAAAATTGACAACATATATATTATTTTGGGTGTTTCCAATTAATGACATTTTAATTTCTTGCAAATTTTTTAAATTTAAATAGCTAATGGTGTATGCTGTTGCATCATAGAAAAATTTTCTTGTGGTTACACAAATCTTCAAATTTATGTGTGTGTTTGAATTAGAATATCTGTTCACATATTTTTCCTTGAGGTACAATATGGACTTGAAGTTTTTGAAAATCTTTGTTCTCTCAATTCAATCACTATAAATTAATTTTTATATTTTTAATCTCTCTTAACTTGCTTAAAAAATTTAATATTTCACTAAAGACACTTTTTGTGCCCAGATTACTTGGACTACTCGCTAATTTTTGTGGTACTGTATCATAGGGAAATGTATGTGATGTATACTTGTAAGGTCTGTGGTAAATGTGGTGGCAATCGCCGGTGATGGTTTGATGGTTAATGGAAACATGGTGAAGTCCAAATGGTATATTGGGATGAAGATGCACCGTGAATACTTCAAAACGTGAGTCTTACTTTTGCTTTTTAAATATTTTCATGTTTCTTTCGAAAAATTTTTAATAAACATTATTCCTTTGCTGGGTATTAACCATTAATAAAACATTAACGAACTATTTAATTAAAAATTATGGATGGTAAACATAAGAAACTCCTTTTAGCCATCTATTAATCTATAACTAAACTACGGCAAATCTTTACAATTGGTAACGCTTTATTAAATACGACAATATTACAGGAAACTGTTGAATACTTTACAATTTGTGCCTGGATTTCCTTTTATATCTCGGAGATTCTGTAACACTCTTCGAGATGACAGCACATAGTATTAGTGACAAAATTTTATTTTCTTATGTTACGAATTTAGTCTCTACGGTTTTAATTTTGCCAGACAATTGGCCATGTCAAATTTAAATTTATTTTATCTTAGTTTTCGGTGAAAAAGAAACTAGATATGTGTAAAAATAGCTGTTTAATCAATAAATATATTTACATAAGTCATAGACGTATACTGAAAGTAAGTTAACAATACTTTTGTTGTTGTTTTTTTTATCAATTATTATTATATGGAATTTTGATCAATACTATAGAGAACGTCCTATTTCTCTATCATATATATATCAAATTAATCACCTGTCATCATTTCCATGAATTCTAAAAAAAAAATAAATACAATTTATTTACTTGAACCGAGCATAAAATTTAAAAAATATAGTTACCTACCATCGAAATCTACAGTTCCAGAACCGTCAGTATCAATTTCTGCAATAATTCCATCTAAATCTCTGCTGGTTAAATTATCATCAAGGGCAGCCAAAATTTCCTTTAGAGTTCCCGTTGTTATATAACCATTTCCCTCTCTATCGTACAACCTGAAGGCTTCTTTCAATTCATTCTGCGTTTCGGCTTCGTCTAAATCCTCTTCCAAAAACGGGTGAATAATTTCTGAGAATGCATCGAAATTCACTTGTCCAGTTCTATCCGGATCATTTTTCGTTATTAAATCATTTAGAGCCACTTCGTCAAATAATTGACCGATCGTGTTTAAAATTGTGGCAATTTTGATGGTTTCTATGTAGCCTGTTTTGCCTGTATCGAACATTGTGAAGGCTTTGCGGATGATAAGCATTTTTTGGTCATCGTCCCCACTCTACAAACAACAAAAAGATTTTATTGAAAATAAAGTTAGGAAGAATGAAAAGGAGAAAAGGAAAATCTTGAATGCCTGAGCACTGAGCAGGATATTCAAGCATAGAAATGTATAATTGTGCACAGAAAGAAGAATTAAATAAGAATATCCCTTATAACTTGAGAAAAACTTAAAAAGGAGTATCTGAAAGCACTGGAATTGATTTCAAGAAATTTCTTTGCTTACTTTTGAGTTAACGAATTTGGTCACTTACACTGAAAAAGATCGCGTTTTTATAAAGATAAAGGACTAAAAAATTTTGATAAAATTAAATCATTATAAATCAAAAAACACTCAGAAATAGTAATATGTTTCATTCTCTTGTAGCACAAATAACATTTTAATAACAAATAATAATTGAAACAACAACGTACCATGGTGGTATATTTTTTAAAATGTCACTTTAATGACACTCAGAAAACTACAATGGTGAACGGAATGTTAGCACTTTATATTTCTCCCACTCTGACTAATATTTAATTTAGAAAAATGATTGCGGAGTATTTTCGGCTATTCGTGTTTTTAATCTGCTACAAAAGTTCTAGCGCATTCTGGCCTGTCAATTGAGAATAATTGAATGATATTTTTGGAAATATTTTACCACGAAAGCGCGAAAATCCGTTTCATAATGTTTTTTTGGCAAGTTTGTCGAAAATTAAGCTAAATGGTATGAGTATTTTTCCGCAATTTTTATCTTAAAGTTGTACCGTTCTCTTTAAATGTGTATTTTTAAATTTGGTCGTAAACTAGGGCAATAGAGAAGTCGAAATTTCATCCGAAGATTAGAGTGATGGACATAGTAGGGACTTATTTTTTTGGGAATCAAACCACAATAATGTCTTTATTTTTTTTTCGACGTTTCGGTAGCGTTCCAGCTACCGTTGTCAAGATTAACCAGTAATAAAATAATTTTTGATCCCTATCTGACACAACGAAAAAAAATTTGGAAGTTCAAGAGTACAAAACTTTGTTGTCAAATTTTATTAAGGTCCATTCATAGTAGATCACATCTCTGGTAAAATGTGAAATAAAATATTTTATTTTATGACATTCTAACGATATGATAGTCTAATAGAAATGGAATCCAGTGAAGTGCACGTTCCAGGAACGGTTTTTATTGGGATAGCACTTTTTTCGCTCATTTTGAAAATTTTTGTTAATAAAACGCGTTTGTTACTTTTTTGTGTATGATTATTTTTGTTTTCAAAATATGTATACTTAACTCAGTTTGGTGATTTTGTGTATTGAAGTGTGTATCGATTCACAACTATTTCATTGATAAATCATAAGAAAACCTGGATAAAAACTTATGATGCTATCCTGATAACGCAGGTAATTGATTATTGGAAATTTCTCTTTCTAACATTGGTAACCAAATTTGACTACATTTGGCTGAGATACTAGCTACACATTTATCTGCATTTAGTTGTATTAAAGCACTTTCTTTGATTTTTCGTCTTTTATTATTGGGCTCTTTCAATATTATTTTTGTCGAATCCCATTGAAATTTATGCCCCTCTTCCCAAGCATGTTTGCAAATACCTGACTTAAAGAACTCCCTATCTTTGATATATTTTTTATGTTCACTTATTCGGACTTTCAATGGTCTAGATGTTTCACCTAAATAGAATTTGTCACATTCACAAGATATCTGATGTATGCAATTTTTTGAAGATTGTTCTTCATTTTTTGGTTTTGTTTTTGTTAGTATAGATCTCAACGTATTGTTAGATTTGAAGCTAGTTCGAATATTGAATTGATTACCAATTTTCTTACTTCTTTCTGATAAACCATTGACATACGGTATTGTCAAGTTTTTAACAATTATGTTAGCTGAATTATTAATATTATTGTTGTTATTATTATGGGGTATTAACAATCTATATTCTTAATTTCTTTATTTACAAATTCTGCCGGGTAATTATTGTCATTTAAAACATTTTTCAGTAGAGTTTTCTCCTTTGTGATCTACTATGAATGGACCTTAATAAAATTTGACAAGAAAGTTTTGTAGTTGAATAGATGAGGCTTTTACTTGATGTAGATCCATAGTAAATTATGAAATCAAACAATTTTATTTTGTTAAATCTACATTATATTTAAACTTAAAGTTGTGACGCGTTTCGCTAACACAGTAGCTTTTTCAAACGAATGGAGGTTTAATGAGAAATTTTCAATTTATACAGTGCCTTAATACTAAATTATACGCATATTTAACAATAAAATTATAATCTATTTACAAGGAAATGAAATGAATTTGTCTAAATATGGGATTAACTAAAGTATTTAACAAGTTTACCTGGAAACTCATTCACAACAATCCTACAGGAATCTTTCTAGGTAAAAAGGTTTAATGAAGGATTATCTGAATATTTGTTTTTATTTATCTCTAGGGCTTCTAAAAGATTTAATTTGAAGGATTTAGGTTCTATATGCAAAATTTAAATCGAAGATATTTGTGGGAATAGATGTAAAATAAACATCAAATAGAATAGAAAATTTTCAGTGTGATTTTATTGTAGTTTTAAAAATATATTGAAAGTGGGTCAAAGTATGAGTATTATAAGATAATTTAAAAAATGTATCATCACTTAGCATTGTCAGTTAAATCTGGAGATAACGAACTTGAGCATCTGCCAAATCATTAAAATTGAATATTTCAAATCGTCGTCAAAAATGTGTTGTTGTTTTTTGCAAATAAGTTGATTTATAATGCATAATATATACGAGGTATGTAAAAAAATTGATGAAAATCGAGTGGTACTTTCACATCCTAAAATTTCGGGGAATACGCGTTTTTACATAAAAATACTTGCAAATGGCACAAAATTATGGATTTTGAACTGAAAATTCAGGAAAGTACTCTCAAAGGTCTAATTTACTGGGAAAAAATGTCACAAGAAATATCACGTATAAAATTTTGAAATTAGAGCACAACATGAAAAAAATTAGCAATTAGTAGTGGCAGTTCATTTGACGAGACAAATTATAGTTAAAAATATGTGTAATAAACAACTTTGAACTATAAATAACCCATTGAAAGCAAACGGCTATATTAGTTACATCTAAAAATACAAAATATTTTAACAGAAACCTATTTAAACTAAACATATTTAGGCAGTGTTATGAATGAATATCATGGAAGTACGAAAAAAGGATTTTAAATTGAAAAAATAGGTTGATTTCTGCTTTATAAAAAAATTCGACCGGATATCGCAGCGAGCACGCTCGTGGTCAACAATAATAGTAAACTTGACGTGTCATCGAATGGAATTCAATTAAAAAATCATGCGCCTGTTAAATATCCCCTCAACCTTCACCTACAAGTAAAAGCTTTCCAGAAAATAAATATAACATTATTTTTAGAAGAATGTGAGAGGCAGTATTCATTAATTATTCTTTGTTTTTTGACGTAGTTTAAAAAAAAAAGACTGACGTCAGAATCTATTCGATAATATGAATATTTAGAGGCGTGATTTCAAGTTGTTTTTTTTAATGCTCAGGAAAAAAATTCTATTCAAAAATTTCTCGACAAACAGGTCCTTGTCAGTTTTTATTCAGAATTTATTACTACGAATAGTACAGAAAATGAAGAATTTTGGGCTGCAATTTTTTCGTCCAGCATGAATTTACTTTGAATTTTCACAGAAAGCAGGGAATAGTCCAAGGATTATTTTCTAAATTATGCCGCTGTAGGTTAAAATCTTGAAGGTGAAGTTTTTTATTACATTTTATTTACAGGAATACCGGGTGTCCCAATATCTCGCTTATTTGACAAGTTAATTAATTGAATAGATGAGGCTTTTTCTTGATGTAGATCCATAGTAAATTATGAAATCAAACAATATTATTTTGTTAAATCTACATTACACCCCCTTAGTAAAAAAATTGTTTACTGGCACCGATATGTAGATGACATTTTAGCTTGCTTCACTGGTACTACGAGACAATTAGATAACTTCATTACTCACATTAACTCAATACTCAATACATAAAAATATCAAATATACAGTAGAAATTGAACAAAATAAGTCCATAAACTTTCTAGATCTTACAATTTCAAATATAAATAATAGACATGACTTTTCTATATTTCACAAACCATCACATACAGACATTACAATTCATAATAGTTCAGTCCACCCAATCAGTCATAAATTAGCAGCTTTCAATAGTATGATACATAGACTTTTATCAGTTCCATTGAATATTGACAATTACAATAAAGAACTAAATATAATAAAACAAATAGCGGTTAATAATAATTACGATCCAAATTTAATTGACACAACATAAATAAAAAGATACGAAAACATACTCTAGAACAAGTAAGTATTTCCTTCTGATAAAAACAAAAATAACCAATTTAAAAGCTTAACTTACTTTGGAATACCATCCTTAAAAATAAAATCATTTTTAGAAACTTTAGACTTGAATATTTGCTTCAAAACCGACAACAATTTATCCAAATTCATTAAAAACAACAAATCCAAATCTTCAAAACTAAATAAATCAGGAGTTTATAAATTAAAATGTGGTAATGACGACTGTGATAAAATTTATATAGGTAGAACTTTTAGGAATTTTAAAACTAGAATTTCATAACACAAACGTAGTTATGACAACCAAAAATCAGTTTCCAACTATTCAAATCATTTATTAGCAAACCAACACTCTTTCGATTCAAATTTTGAAATCCTTCAAATTAAATCTTTTAGAAGCCCTAGAGATAAATAAAAACAAATATTCAGATAATCTTCTTAACGACCAATTTGATATTAACAATTCTCCCTTATTAAACCTTTTTACCTAGAAAGGTTCCTGTAGGATTGTTGTGAATGAATTTCCAGGTAAACTTGTTAAATACTTTAGTTAATCCCATATTTAGACAAATTTATTTCATTTCCCTGTAAATAGATTATAATTTTATTATATATACTCCTTTTTGTGGTATTTTGGTAAAGTCAATTTATTTTTAAAAAGGATAAAATTCTCCCTCAACTTGATATTTAAAATTCCCGCTGAAATTTATAGTTCCTGCGGCCAAACTTCACATGGCTTTTAAAACAGTAGTCACTGATGACAACGTAAGGGTTACACTTTTAGGTTGAATTATTTTATGATTAAGATGATCATAAAAAACGCATTCAGACTGGCCTTGCACAGCAACACTCTTAACACGTTTTGCAGCTTTCAAGGATTCTGCAGGAAATTATTTGCTGTAGTTTTTTGTTCGTTTTTTCAATTGCATTAGTTAAAATTCATTTCATACTTTATGAAATATTGATGTTTTTGTTATTAATTGGAAAAATACCAAGTAGGTATGTGCTATCGTTGTATTCCAAATAGATCGAAAAGCAATTTTCATTGACAATATAAAGGGGGCCATTTGAAAATAAAAATGAGGGGTAGTTACCACAGGGCTGTCAAATGTAAAAAACATAATTCATTAGGAAGGTACATAAATGCCATAATAATAATATTTGTATTTGAAAAAGCCCTTTGAAACCTCTATTTACGAGCGAACACCACTTTCAACTCACCCCATTGAAAAACTAAGGGATCTTAAGGAATTTAACTTACATAGTCTCATAGCTCTTGAAAATGCCTAGAAAATCGTTTATTTTTACATCAAGTTTTGATTTTTAAGGGTTGAAAGATTATGACATTATATCCTAAAGCATAAAACAATTATTATTCAACCAATCCAAACCGAATTTTATCCATATTAAGGTTTATATTATTTTATAATTTTCGACAATTAGGGGTGGTTTTCACCCTTAACAAACAAAAAGCGTACGGCACGATATAGAAAATCAACTAGAGGGTGAAATGAGCCTAAACTCAAATATTCATGCAAATCGATGGTGAACGAAGAATTCACCATTTTTTTGAACTTCATTTCCTAACCTATAAATTGATTGGAATAAAACATACTTTTCTTCCAGATATTTCAAAGACAACAGAAAATGAGACATCTAAAATATGTTGTTGATAATATATTGTTTATCAAACAAAATATCGATACTTAAATTTGCCTCTAAATAAAAAATATCTTCAGAAAAAATTAAAAATTAAATTTGTTCCAAAAGTACTATTGTCTATGTAGAAATTTTCAGGAATTTTCTATTTTAAAACAACCGTCCTACTAATATAGTTTTGCGCATCGTACTTTTGTTAATTAATATTTCAGGTAAAATTGAAATGGCAAACTTCCAAATTGTTTAATTTCATACATATTTCAATCCGAAATTATGTGCTCACACTGAATATGTCTCATTTATTATCCCAAAAACTCTATTATATATCGCCAAGTGGGTTTTAATACGTGAACATTTTTCAAACGTTTCAATTGTCGATCATTTAATAAATTAAAAGAAAAATACAGATCCCTATAAACAGAAAAAATTAAAGATATAATTGTGTTACTTTTGTCAACAGTTTAATTGAAAATTCACCTGCTCGCTTAATAATAATACATTTTAAATAGAATTGTTACTAAATTCCATTATATAAGTCAAATGTTTGCCAAAAATTTCGAAGTCCCAGTCACTTGTTTGTTGTGCCATTTAGTGAAGTAATATTAATAACAAAACTCTAAGGTAAGTGAAACTTTTATTTTATATGTTCACTTTGGCAGTTGAAAATACAGAATTTATCAATCATCTGTGGGATATATCTTGCTTGGGTAATAGTCTCATAACCAGTGAATCTGAAGGTCTTCAACACACTGAGTAAGGTATAACACTATTCTTATTTTCACCCCTTGACCCTGAGGTTGAGGAGGTAGCGACATATAGTATGTACAAAAAGTACGAGGAGTAATAAACCCTAATTAA
>CAJUYI010002816.1:10030-37871 GCA_910591695.1 Galerucella pusilla | reverse complement strand
AACTTTTAAATTGGCAATATCACTATTGGATATAAATAACTGAGTTGTTTATCTAACAAATCATTTCGGAAAAAAATACCTTGCAAATAATTTCATTCGTAGAAATACTATTGTGAGTTGTTGGAAACTAATCAAAATGGTTCCAATTGTAAACATATTTCGACCAAGTATATTCTAGTGTAGGTTTTTTCTGACTGTGGATCGCGAGCGAATATTGATTGGGACCAGCCTGTAGAACGACACATCAACCGACCGAGCCAATGGCACTGGTATTCAAAGCATTGCCCGATGATTTTAAAACAGTACTAAATACAGCTGCTATTCGCTGTAGACGCGATCGTTGGCAGGTGCCAATAAGCCAGCCGTTTGCCAATGAAAATAACTGAACTGTCTTTCTCCTTCAGTGGAAGCCAATGAAAACGCGACTTGTTGAATTGGATTTGTAACACATTTCAAGACCACCTACCAAATGGTGTGTCAACTAAAGCAAGTGAAGAACTATAGTAGTTTACCTAACTAGTGCGGAAAGTAACACTTTTCCGCACGCTGTAGCGGAGTTCGGCTAGCAATCGCGTGCGGAAAAGTTACTTTACGAACGAGTTAGGTACACTATTTTTTCTACCAGCATGCGGAATAAAACCCAAAAGTTTAATTATACAAATATTTATTATTAAATACAATCATATCAAGAAATTAATTATTATTATTTGACATTCATTTGATGAGGCTTATACCAGGGACATTGAAAAATTGAAACATATGTTTCTTTTTATTAAAAATTTTAACAGAATTTTGATGAATTTTTAATTTTTTCAATCATTTGGTAAACTACAATCATACAAATATATATTTTAAATATTCAAATGTCAGTATACACCCCAAAAACAAATTCACTTTCCGCACTAGTGCGGAAAAGTGACTTTCGGCAATAAAAAGAATGCGGAAAAGTAGTAGAAAAATTGATTTATCAGAAGATTCGTAATGAAAAAAATTTCAATCGTATGTAATTAACAAAACTCTGGCTCTCTGCTGCTGGTAACTAACTATGCATGCCTGTTTGATGAAGCTATGAAAGTGCTCCTCAATTTTACTACCACATACCTACTTATGTAAAGCCGGAATTTCTATTATGGTGAACCAACTAACTCTGAAGTTGATGTCAAAACTGTAATGGCCAAACATTGAAATAATTTTATTGAAGCAATTGTTTAATTAAGTAACAAAAATTTTATTAAAACTTTTATTGTTAATTGAAAAGTTATTCATATTGGTAACGGTTATATTTCCTAGAGATGAGGTTGTAAACTAGTAGGTGTTTCAGACAACTTTAGGAACCACCACTGTTCTATTTAGTGGAATAAATTTCTACTGGCTGCTTATCCACTCCACAAGAAAAATCAGGGACTTACGAAGATCGAAAAACCTGCTAAATAATAAACTTAATTATTGTTACTAAATTGTTACGTAAAGTGTTTCTAAAGTTAATGAAATGACCCATATTTTTAATCCCATTGAGTGCAAATGCCGCCCAGTGGCGTGCATATAAATTTTTTATAAATTCGAATATTGTGAAATATCCGTTCTTCGTATTCAGTTTTTGATCTGTTTGTTACGTTTTAAACAATAATCCGTAACAGTGCCTAGTAATTACTTATTAATTACTTTATAAATCGTTGTAAACCCGATTTTCGTTAAATCGTGAATTCTCGCGATAACCGCATTATCAAAAATTTTTTTATTTCTAACACGCGTAAATATTTAAACCAACACGTTTTTAAATTCGCCCCTATCATCAGTATCATTTATTGCTAAGTCATTTGTAATTCGTGCCATATTATTAGATTCCTGCGAATCATCTTGAACTGTTGTTTCAACATCTTGAACTGTCTTTTCATGATCTCCAAAATGCCATTTTAATTAATTACTAATATTATTTATTTATTTTTTAATATGGATTTTCAAACTAGCTTGTCGAAGAACATCAACAGTTTACTTTGTATAGTGAACCTAACAGTTTTAGAAAATATATCTGACAACATAGCTTTATTTTATGGTCATTACTCATTACATTGACATTAAAATAACTATACTAATGTGGGTTCATATTGACATATTTTTATTATGTCATTGATTGCTTTTCAATTCAATTAATTAGGTACGTGGTATATTTTTATAACAAAAATTAATTCGAAAATTACACAATGATCTCGAGAGTAAAACAAGCAAAAAGCAAGGAGAGACGAATTACGGACGGGCGATCCCGCCTATGCCATACCTTCTTCGATATTACAAAAATAACACGTAGTGTCGAGAAGCGATGTTTTCACGACGGGTAGTACGGATGAGTCAGCAACCATCGTAGTGTGCCTCGCAAAAACAAGTGCCACGCGGTGTTGCCGTATTTATACGGTAACTCGGAAACCGTTTCGTTTGACTGACTATGTGGATAAGAGAATTTATAGTCTTTTTTGTTAGATATGTTTATTATAGTTGTGAATTCATATTTTTTACTAAATGTTTTCACTCAACGATATAGGTACTAATACATAATATAATACAGTATTTTTCATGTACAATTTCAAGTTCTTTCGGTTAAAGTTAGTAAAGTTCCCCTAATAGTTGGAAAATAATTCACCTACTAACATACTTTGTACTTTAGATTTAAATTCAAAATACACGTCCTTTGCCTATCAACACCGAAATAGCATGGTCATGTAATAAATTTTTGCAAGTCGTAAATAAATCCGCACATTTATACTTTGCAAACAAACATGTCCATCAACCACCATAAATAATGCAAATACTTTATCACAGCTTATACATTGACAATGAATTAATGATGTGAAAAATAAAACAAAATCAACAAAAAAACAAGTGTGGTTTTAGATAGTTGACAATAGGATACTTATTTGTATTAAGGTCGCAATAGGTTATTTTTATCTAACCTAAAATAAGTTCAAGGTTACTAAAGGGTCTACAATTCTACATAACCGTTTTTATAATGCTTTTATTAGCTTCACTTGTATATATGTATGTGTATGTATATAATTTGTAACGGAATCAACTACTTTAATACGTAAACAATTTATTAATTTAATAAGTTTATTCAAATATTCTGCTTTTCTGTTTTGCATATACCTAAGTACAATAAGTGTAATAAGGTCCAATTGTGTGTTCTCAGTAAATTTTGTGTGTAATTGAGTATTCTTGTGTATTTTTGTGTCTTATTGAATGAAATATTGCCTTAATGCACGATTTATTGTGCTATTTTCTGTGTTTTTTAGTGAAATTAAGAATTAATTTTTGAATGTTTTTGTGTTTTATTCAGTGCTTTGGTGTGTCTTTATGTGCAATCGTGCATTATTGCATATAATAACGTCCGATTATGTTGTCTGAGTAAATTTTGTGTGTAATTGAGTATTCTTGTGTATTTTTGTGTACAATTGATTGTTTTTAGGTGTAATTGTATGTTATTGAATGAAATATTGCCTTACTTCACTATTTATTGTGCGATCTAGTGGTTCTTGTGTTTTTTAGTGAAATTAAGAATTTATATTTAGTCAGTGCTTTGGTGTGTTTTTATGTGCATTATTGCATATAATAACGTCCGATTATGTGTTCTCAGTATAATTTGTGTGTACTTGAGTATATTATTGTGTATTTGTGCGTACAATTGATTGTTTTTTAATGTAATTGTATGTTATTGAATGAAATATTATCTTACCTCACGATTTATTGGTTTTTGTGTTTTTTAGTGAAGTTGGGAATTAATTTTTGAATGTTTTTTTGTTTTATTCAGTGTTTTGGTGTGTTTCATGTGCAATTGTGCATTATATCAAATTATAACGTCCGATTGTGTATAATTGAGTATTCTTGTATATTTTTGTTTGTGTACCATTGATTGTTTTTCAGTGTAATTGTACGCTATTGAATGAAATATTGCATCACTTCACGATTTATTGAGCTATCTAGTAGTTTCTGTGAAATTAAGAATTAATTTTTAATGTTTGGGTGTGTTTTTATGTGAAATTTTGCATTATTGAAAGTAATAAAGTCTGGTTGTGTATTCATACTAGTTTTTCTTTGTGATTGTGTAATGTTATGTATTTTTTAGTGCAAAACATTGTTTTTTTTTTGTAATTATTTATTATTGAATGTTGAGTGTTTTTCTGTTTTATTGAATGTTTTGGTATAGGTATTATATTAGTAATTGTTGGTTGACAACAGTGATATTTTAATAACATACTTGAAAAAATTCATTTGACATCAATTAAACAAATTTTCAGCAAAAAATAGCTATTGTATTTCAAAGTTTTAAGTCCATACTATATCATAAAATTAAATTTTGTGTAATCAGTGTAGGTAGGTTAATCGATATTTAAAGTTCCAAACAACGAAAACAACTTATGTTTTTGCCAGCAAATTTAGAAATGATTATAAAGCTTATTTTACTGTAAATTTTATTTTTACTTCTGTAATAAAAAAGATTTGAAAAAATTAGAATTCTTTTGTAACGGTCAAAAGTAAAATGGAAGATTCTTGGCCTAAAAATATAACAATCTGACGCAACTTCTTTCAATAAAATATTGATGATAAAAATGATACAGGATGGTAACGTTAGAATGTCAAAAATGTTTTCCCTCAGTAAATTGAAAGATTTTTTATATAAAAACGTAAAAGTTTGAAGATTAGGGACTGGGAAATCATAATATATGTTATCCATTTCGATGTATTTTCTAGAGGGCGCTACAAAAGCTATGTAATTGTTATAACTGTTCGGTTAACTTATTTATCGTTAACGGCATCCCTCTACTTATCGCATCATTTTTGCGACAAAAAGTTATACCTATCATGTCTCAAAAGTTACTGGTTTTCGAGAAATTCGCATTTTAAAACCCCAATTCATAATTTTCATTTCATTTATTAGCACAAAAATAATAATGATACAAGGCGCTGATGTCAGAAAATTTATTATCAGCCATAATATAGCAAGAACATTGAAAATTTGCAATAATTTTGCCATAACTTTCCTCAAGGATGTTGCTTTGAGGTAACACCCCTTAGCCTTCGGAGTCGGGTTGTTACTAAGCAATACGCTTTCGAAATCTATGACAATATTATTGCAAAGTATCAATGTTCTTGCTATATTATAGCTGATAATAAATTTGCTACTTTTAACGTCTTCTTCGGAAGCTGAAAAAATGTATCGCGTAAATTGTTCTTTCTTAAATGTGTGAAAATGAGAAGTCGTTTGGGACTGTGACTGCAGATTCTTCTATACTGTACATAGTATTAAGCGAAAATGTCAGACCATCAAGGCAAATCCGCATTTCCAAATATTGAAATTAATTGACATATAAATAGCATGGAAATATATTTTTTTGGAGAAGTTAACCTTGAACGTTATTTCATAAGTTGGACGTGACGCACGTAACAAATTTATGAATTAAACATCTCAACTAAAATAGTATATTTTCATCAAAATGTTTACAAAAGAAAAAAATACATTTATACAAAGGTAACTTCATCTAAACAAACCATACGTTTCCAAGTTTATTGGTTCTTAAAATATTTCAAATTTTCCAGTAAACTTTGCATGCGCTTGAACCGAATTTCCAAAACTTTCATTTTGAACACATTAACAAGCTTTTCACACACTTCGGTCAGCATCATGTAGAAGAAATGTCTGATGATGCTTTGTCCCCAAACCTTGAATTAAGATATTTCATGTATTGTTGTTATATATAATAATTTAATGATAATTAAATGAATCATTAATAATTTAATAATTAAAACCCACTACCTATTACTAATGTTATGTTATATTTCATATTTCTACTGTATTATTTTTAATAGACAAAACCCATTAACAAAGATGTCACTTCACTTGTAAACCAAGCTTCATTTGTAACATGTAGGTATATAATAATATTTGTAATCTCTATAGCTATATCTTTTTAGCTTCTTTTCAAAGTAAATAATGCCAGGGTACGTAAATTTTAAAATACGAACATAAATAATATTCTTCAAGGTTGAATTTAAACTTATGTTATAAAATCTCTACTATACAGAGTGCTCGACAGAGTGGCACAAAAGTCTGGCAACGGCCAATCATCTCGTAAATTGCAAGTCCCAATTGTACAAAATTTCGGGGCGCACCTATTTTAGGAGACGGAGATTCATCATCATGTTCAGTCATTATTTGAATCTCCTATTTAAATTACTTGAAATATTTCTTATACAAATAGTACAATGCTGTTTAGTCTAGCCTGTCAACAATATCCATATATAATCATGAAAAGGGTCGAAATACAGTAAAATATAATTTTAACAAACATATTAAGACAAACCTCTCAAATAAGGGGCTTTCGTCAGTGATGGAAAGGCTGTACACTGGACATATGTATATCATTCTGGAGATGTTTGGTTTTAATTTACGAACTATAAATACACTATAGTTAATTTTAACAAGTACATAGAGTATTGGAATGCAATAATCCTTCAACAACCAGATGCTTATCGGATATTACAGAGCTGTACGCAAAATTTACTATTAAATTGTAAAATATTTCGTCAATTTTGGGTACAACTCTGTAATATGCTGTTAAGAGGATTATTGCATTCCAATACTCTGTGTACTTGTTATTAGACTTTCCTGACTTTTACTTTTGTTGTTATAATCTAATTTCCAAATCTCTTAAGAACGGGTTAATCAGGTACCTAGGTATGTTCATTTATATTTATAATCTATTATATTTCATATTACTTTTGTCTATTTTAGCACATTTTGTTTAATAGATTTTGCTCGGACTAATTATTTTATACCTTACAATAAACATTTTCTCTTGTTCTTTTTATTACCGTTTGGCGACAATGAGAGAAACTCACGGTTCGATCCTCATTTGTTTTTCTCTGCCTCCGACTGCGCACATCTTCGAACCCAATCCAACAAACAAAACACAAGCAGGTTCGGTTATTTCTCATTGTAAATCAACATGAGTGCCGTGTCGTGACGTCACTCTAACACATGAGGCAAAGCCGCACAGTCGGACGTAAACTTTTCATTTGTTTGGTTTCTCTTTTGCATTGTTGCCGTATTTACAGTATCAGTTAAAATCTCTAAAAAATAATGGAAATTCATCTTAAATTGTTTATATTGTGTCTTCTTTGAACATATATATCTTAAAATAGATCGCAAAAAGTACACATACCTACCTGTAAACAAGATATTTAAATTTGAGTGATGTCGATTATACAGAAGTGTACACCTGTACAGTTAGCATGTGAAATGAAGGAATATGAAACTGAAATAAATACGTCGTTTTTAAACTAAAAATGTAAAATAAATAGTATATTCTGTAATAATGAGAATTCGATGCGAGCGCTAGCCGAAGGCGAACGCGAGGAATCACGAGCATTACAAATTTTCATTCTAACCGAGTAGCAGATTATACTTTATCCAGGATCAAAGATTGTAAATATATATTTTTAAGTGGAAATGAACATAGGATAATTTATATTACAGAACTCAACAAAAGTTATATTAGGTAAACATTCAATAATTTAATAAACATTCTATTTTGTATTAATTGTTACATTTGTACAGTTTTCGAAATGACAAACTGGTGCGTTATTGGAGGAATTTTCAACAATTGCGTAGTTCGTACAAAATTAACTCTCATAATTTGAAGTGGAAGTGACAGCAATAATTTTGACACTCTTTCAGCATGAAAAGAGGGAGAATGTGAATAAATATATTTAAATTGCATGGTGGCAGAGATGTTTCAGAATATTTCTTCAATCTCAAAAGAGAGAATTCCAACATTCTGTAATCAAATTTGATTTCAGAGTTGGCAAATTCTATGATGATCGCGGAGAATAGTATATTCTTCAACGAGTGCAGAATAAGGGAGCGCAGCGAGTGAGTTTTGGAATCATCCAAGTGAATAATAGCCATTCTACACAAGTAAAAGACTATACTTTCTCCACGACTAAAAACAAAAAGCTTCCAGTGAGGATCGAACCTCGATCGTCCGCGCCTTAGTCAACCACCACTAGGCTATAGAGTACCTATATTTATAAAAATGAAAAGAGTAAATATATATACGTAACTCATATTTTTAATCGGAACCCTTACATTTATAAATGAAATTAATTCCGGGAGGCGTACATATTCACTATCAAAACTATTGTCAAATTCTTTCTCTTATAATACGTAAAATTATGATTTTATAATTATTTTGACGTTTCAAACGACGCGCTGTCAGAAGCGATTTGCGTTCTTAGGTATTTGACGTTTTAAAGAGACGATTTGATTTATTCCTTTTAATTAATTTTAGCGTGAATTCTGATAATAATAGAATGTGATTGGCTAACGAGAGTGAATTCTTTTTATTATTCACTGGTGTGAAGAATTTATATCATTATGCAGCTAAATATGTAAAAATAATTTGTGCGTTATTATTTAGTCGTGGAGAAACATGAAACACTAATATTTTTAACGCTACTTCAGTGGGGTTTATTTCGACCACGAATACCCCATATTTTCTAACCCGAACTCATCACTGTTGGTTATCCATAATTCATTAAGTGAACAAACATCAATTGACAATTCTGAAGCTACGATACGTAAGTGTTTTCTTGACTCGTATGACGCCAAGGTCGACGAAAATAACTATACCTATTTACATTGAAAACAATAAATAAATATCCGTATTTGATTCTTTAAACGTGTTCAAATTGTTTGTGCAGACTTGGCAACAATGCATGTATTCGGTATAGTGATAGTTTAGCTGGTCGATTGTATGAGAGTCTACGGGTATACCCAGATACAAGATTTAGTAATAGAGTTAACCAGTCCAGTTTAAAGAGAAAGTAGGTTTGATAATAAATAACTGGTATAGTAAGGTTTCTTATATGGAAGGTAGTTTTGTGATACGAGATTCGTTAAATCACAATTCAGAAGATGGATATAATATGATATTCGAAATAGTGGACATAGACTGGTTTGTTTGGTTTTTTTAATGAATTCAATAATGAATCTGAAACGGATGTATATGTAATTAATATGGGATTTCTTATACTATGGGTAGATATGAGAACTCTTGTGAAATAGGTACCGGTTGTCTAAAATTTCCGAACTGTGAGTTGAATTTAAACCAAACAGATTTTTGATTTGATGTTGCTCAAATTTGGCAAATTTTTAAATCTACCATTTTGAGGAATACAGTAGAGATATTCTCAAGTATTCTATTTGCAGAGTCTCTGTTCTAAATAAAATATTTCTACTCGCCAACCTTCTAAATATGTAGAAACTTCGAAATCGAATGCGTACTTCTATACCTATACAGAATTCGAATTACAACACAATAAGAAGCTACATACCTAGGTATGAATAAAATAAAAACTTGTTTCAAGACACAGCAATAATGTGTCAGCATATTTTTAGTAATTTTATGGAACATTAATTCATTTTGACCTCCCATCAAATGTGTTATTACGATATTTATTGTGGGCGGATAAGTATTAGATTATAATATTATTTAAAAAAAACAAAGTATTATATTTCAAAATATGTTTTTTACATCACGGTCAACTCTATATGCTACTAGTTTTTAGAAACATGATATATGTCTATAAAAAAAGTCTAAATCCTTGAGTAAGCTTTTATTATCTATGTATACGTTTTACATATCAACAGTAATTGTAATAGGATTGAGATTTCTACGTAAATTACTAGGAAAAACATGAAATAAGGAAGTAAAAAAGATGGCTAAAAGTGGAGGCAACAAATAGATTAACATTTAAGCAAAAACTAAGATTATTAAATTTTGGGATTATTGTATTCCAATACTCTATGTACTTTTTAATACAAACTCCATTTCGCCAACGAACAAGGTCGGAAGAGCTCTCTCTTCCACTTTTAGTACTTTATGTACAATTTATTTTTCTGACATCTACTTTATTATGGAGTAAAACACTGTTACAAGCACTCCAAAATAGTTAATCAAGTTCAACTGCTCTTGTATTTGTATCGGCTACTGATGGAAATGGAAATAAAAAAAAATTGGTACATATATGGGATGAATATGACAGTGATCAGTGTACTGGCTGGAATTTGTGAAGTGGATATAAGTATTTGAACGAAAAAGAAGTGTAGTTTTAAAAAAAAATCGTTGCAAGTTTACAACACAACCTTCAAGTATCTGCCCTGTTTTAAGGGTCCTGTATCTGCAAATTCACATTTCATTACCCCAGAACATCAGTACAGAGCTATTTTTCTCTTTTGCTGTATTACTTTGATTTCTAATATATTTATGTTGATCTAAAAATATTTCTGAAATAACATAGATAATAAACAATATGTCCCCCTAAGCTGGAATCATATGGAAAACTTTTTCATTATTAATTTTAGGAAAAAAAATATTCTTCATAATAAGTTCTGCATTATCTAAAGCCTAGAATACAGTCATCAAATATCAAATTTTTCAGTCGTTTCTAACATTAATATGATGTTTGGTGTTTGAATGTATTTTATTATTTTGCAAAATAAATGAATATATGCACTTATTACACGTTTTAATGCAAGATTATTGAAAAACATGGAAAACCTAAAAGATAATTATGTGTTTCGTAATCACAAGAGATAAAATGTTCATTCAAAATATTACATTAGTAAAAAATAAAATAATTTGAAGTTTCAATTTAAATGAATGTAATAAGATATTTAATCGTAGTTTTTAATTCTGATCAACTTTTTTCAGTAACATTTTTCGATATTGTCAAATTTAAAGGTACTTTACTCCTGAGTGAAAGTAATATTTTTTGACAAACCTCGTATACGACTAAAAAAATTTGATATTTGATGACTATTCTAGGTTTTAGATGATGCAGAACTTTTTATGAAAAATAACTTTTTTTCCTAGAATTGGCAATAAAAAAGTTCTCCATATGATTCCAACTTAGGGGGACATATTGTATATTATCTCTTAAATAGATATATATTGAAATATTAAGTATTAAAGGATAAAAACAATTTAATTTGTTTAAATCTTCATAAGTACAAATTAAATTGAACATTAGCTCAAATATGATGAAGATTTAAACAAATTAAATTATTTTATTTCATGCTTTGGTATGGATCAAGTAAAAGCCTCATCTATTCAATTATTATCTACATATTATTTTGATATTTTATCCCTCACGACAACATTAAACTTTTCAAAATTCAACACTTCAAATATCGACCATATCTATTACTACATTTTCTAATTTGTAATATTTACAATTTACCTCCGATAGGTATTTGACATAATTATATTTTATTAGTAAATCGGTTTCTATTGATTTTAAAGAAATATCCCTCAAGGTTCTGTGCAGAAAGTAAACAAGATAACCTTGATGTAATAATCCAACGCTAATGAAAATGTTAGGCGAAAAATAACAAATTTTATCTACCTAAAATATCTAGTATATTAACGTATTGTGTTTGTTATGTGAGGCGATAAGTGTGAATAAATAATGCGACTAATTTAACTAACTACAGAATGCCGTATGTATATAGACCGTAATTAGGTGTCTACAGTGCGTCTCAAAAGATACATACAATTAGACTGGTTGACAAGTGTCCTTTCATTCGAAATCTATCCAGGACGAATGAAAATTATGTTTTAGGGCGAAATGGATTAAAAATAGATTTAAAAAAAAAATTTTTACTGGAAAATTATGGCTGGAAAATTTTTATAACTTAAGTAAAAAAAATTGGTACGTTTTTTTGCAAATATCTCCAAAAATATTTGGGGAATCTAAAATTTGAAAAAAAAATCCTTGAAGAGCAGAAATTGTTTTAAAAAATGGTCCACCATCCGTAACTGTACCAACCATATTTATAATTTTGAAGTAAAAATTGGGCTAAAAAGTATTCTCGAAGAGAGATGCAATAATGCAATGGGGTGTAGGATAGGTCGCAAAAATTCAACAAAATTAGTAACAAAATATAATGCAGTCATAAAATTGTGGTCGCCAAGACTAATGCTAACTTTGAGAAAGTATTAAACAATGGTATGAATATTATAATCTACTACTTAACAAAATAAGGTAGAAACTTCACAAAAAATAAAATCACCTAAAACTAGATAGGTAGGTACGTTCAACATCATATGCCTACTTTTGGAGACGCTTGTGACCAGTAGTACCGACTTTCCTCAAAATACCGGACATTGTTGTGTCCGGTATGACCATTTTTTTGTTTTTACTGGACAGGCCTACAAAATACCGGACATCTGGCAACCCTATTTGGAACCAAAACTGGATAACGCTGCTCCTTTTAAAATACAGTGTTTGAAGGAGTTAACTGTGTCTTCTGAGGACTGTAACCTTTGACCTCGCATTGGTGGAGGATCATTCCTCTTTGTGGCTTTTGATACAAATGTCGCCACCATCTTTTTGGAAACACTTCGAGAACAGATAACGTCGGATTTGGTTCATTTGGGAATCCCAACAGCTGACTGACGTTTATTTTCGGGTTCATAAAAGTAAATCCAGGATTATATTATATTTCAAAATAATGATATTATATTTTAAAATAAACTATAATTTAAAATAAAAGCGTTGAAATGGAAGCATTTTTGCATGAGTTCCATGTTCTTGTTGTAGTTCAGTGATTTTGCGGTACCCTCCTTGCAAGAACAAGTTATATAGCCTGTTACGAGGGCTTTCCAGTCCAGAAAATAACACCATTGATTCAATATTTTTCGTCGCATACCCTCAACTTTCCAATTTATAAAAGGTATATTCTGAAAACTTTTGTGTATACTCATTACAGTTAACTATCGAGCAATTTTCCAACATTCAATATAGAATAGTTAAAATTCTATTCCAGAATTTCCCGTTCTAAAGTACACGAACCATTATCCTCGGTATCATAAAAGCTCTCCGATGCGAACTAAAATGGGACGATAAAAGATATAGAAGCGAGTCCTCGAACAACATACAACTTTTCAGTCTGACTGTCCCATAATATCTACAGTTAGTCAAACATTTCTTCGTCTTGTACTCGTATTTTGTTTGCGATGTATAGAGGAGAATCAGTTTCGTTCCCATCGACCCGGGAATTTTTTTTCTTACCATCCCATTTCGTACTGCGGTGCGGCAGGGAAGGAGCTTAATTGCCTTTCGAGATTATGACGGTCTAAATATAAAACGGTCTTAGGAACGAATTGTTTTTAAAATAAAAGGCACAAGTAAGGGGTTGGAAATGTATTCAGTGGGAAATTTTTAAGAAGCTGCAACTATTGGCAAATATAATACTGTTGTCAAAAATCAATATAGGTAAAGGACCTTTTTATCTAATTTTTGCTGAATATTCAATTATTTATTGTTTTGTGTTGAAAAGTATGACTTTAATGTATAGGTACCTATTGTGTCACAAGGGCAGGAAATGAGCTTTAGTAGCAGCTGACATTTAAGGGTTGCTAAAGCGGTTCCTGTAGGTATGTGTCACACAACTGTTTCGCCTACCGAATAAACCAAAAAATCAGATAATATACCGTATACTGACGTTTAATTAAAAAATTCATCAAGTGTCAGATGGTGAAAATATTAAAAAATCGTGGCGTTATGAATTTTCAACGAAGGAACAAGCCAACATTGTAGCCACAAAAATCTAAAGACAGATGAGAAAACAAACATTTAATTTTCACTGAAAATAAAATTTTAATATTTTTAATCTATTTATTTGAAAAAATTTCGTAAAATTCTTAACGCTTACTAGTAAGATTTTCCCTTCCTAACTTTGCTAAAATATTCCTTCATCTACTAAATCAAATTCCATTTATAAAAGTACAATTTAGAAACTCGAATTTCTGCTGGAAATATTTTATATCGAAAATAAAAACAAAACTGCTGTTCCAAATTCACGGAGTTTCTAGGAAACACCCTTGTTATTTTTCCCACACATCTCCCTCCCTTCCTTACACACGTTTACATACAAAACCTAAAACCATTCCACTGGTCGGTTGTACACGTACACCAGCAATGTAAGGATGCCATGCGTTACAACCGACAACGTCGCACAAATGGGGAGTGCTGGGTCTACCAGAGGGGAGAAACAAGATACGGGAACGGGATTGCCACCGCAACGGGCAAAATCAATTCAGCAAAAAAAAATTCACGCAGGGTTAGGCACTTTTTAAAAATTGGTTAGTAATAGGAATAAAGTTTTTTTTATCAGTTAACCAACTTACTTATCGAAATTATTATTGTAATCCTTATTTTGTCATATTAATCCAATTTTAGGTACAAAAACACTCACATACGTATATAAATATATTCCCAATAAACGTATAACCACAGTAATAACCCAAAAATAGAGATTTATTTTCAAATTTATTAACGTGGCATGTCAACGCCACGCCCTATACGTTTCAACGTACATTTTTTAACCAAAATTAATCCTGTAAAGTCAATTCCAAACGTATCCAACGTTTCAAGAGCATGTCATTATATGATAACACAAAATTCACTTCACTTATTGCTGAAAATATCCAAAGAAATCAGCAACCGAGTGAGTTTATCCGTTCTACATTGCTCTGGCTAAAATGTAGTAAGTAAAATGGCAGAGATTTCCACAGCTGCACAAGTTTTATACGTGAAAGCTGCGCATGATCAATACCATTATTTCCCACTCCGCTCCCCTTGTACTCCGAAAGTTTATACTGCGTTACATTCGTCTTTTTTTTGTAGAGATGGGAACTTTTTTTATATTTGGCACCATAACGTTGGCGCCTATTTCAATATTATACAATATAACTGTTAATCTTATTTTTAAGTTAATGTAACCTTGAAACAAATTCGATTTAGAAATCATATCATGAGAGTACAATCAATGTTTTTAATTAAGACCGAAAATTGTTAGAAATAAATTATTTTTATCATCACCTTTGGACATATCTGTAAATTTAACACAGCATTTCATCATTTTATTCATTCGTGTAAAGACATAAAAGTACAAAATAATTGAAATGGTATCTACTTTTTAGAATAAAACAAAAATCCATTCTCCTTTTTCTTCTTCTTGGATAACTCACTTCCATATTCGTTCGTTTTATAACAAACACGTTGGTCCTTTTTAGGAGGAAATGAATGAAAACCCAACTTTTTGTTAACATTATTTTTAGTCCAAGAATGGAATGGAATAGAACCACGAATATAATTAAAAAAAAAAACAAAAAAAAGCCAAAAGCAACCAAACTACAATTAAACAATGGAAATCTCATCTAAAATTTGGTTCAGGTTATACAAAGAAGTAGTTCAATTATCGCCGCTATGGCGCTACGATCTTGATTTGAATCCCCAATTGATTAACAAGAAAATTTCCGACGACACATCGACACAATACGTTAGAAAATTATATACAGGCTCGTCTAATATTTATCTTCCTTAGTCAGATTCAGATTCCGCTCTCCTGAGAGTGTATCGACTATCGAGTCCAATCGAGTAGTAGTAGTGTGTGTTTCATGGAGGGGAACTATTTTTTTCTCTCTTGGACGCATAGAATTTTATATACAGCGCTCACTGCTGCTCCTATGAGCTTTTACATATGGAAGATACATATTTGCCATACAATTTTATATTCTAAGAGAGAACGGCATATTTTCCCTCCTAGACACACCCCTTCTCTAAACATTGTATCTCTCTTTTCTTATAACTTCCTCTCAGCATACAATATGGATAATTTATTATTTACCGAATCTCTATATTATGTTTGTTTCGTTACAAAATCGCTACCCAACAAACTTTCGTCCAACTTTAATCTGTAACCAGTTAGTGCTGACGTGAATCTTTACTTATTTGTGGTATAATTGATTTACGTCGCTCTTCCGTCTCCTTCTAATGAATTTAGAGAATAATGAATATTTCAATTTATTTTGTATATTTCCTATCGATGTACGTTATACCATAATAGGATATGGTTTGATTTGAATATTTGTTCTTATTAATATGGAGTTATTTCACTACCAATAAAAACTAACGCCAACGTATGAACTGCAGTAGAAACTGTGCTCGATTTCACTTTGGCTCATGACTTTAGACTCCGTTTCACATAAAAAGAAGCCACTTGAAGTTGCAGTCTTATGCGCGAACTTGTTCTTGCTGTCAAAACCAGCCGCCATATTGTAAATTTAAATTTAACATTCGATTTCAAATCAGTAGCGAATTTTCACATTTTGTCGGACTTGAATGTGGAAAAGTTTTTTAGTAGGCATGGTTTTAGATCAAATAAAACACAACACTCACAGATAAACTAGCTAAGCGTCTTAAAATGATCAAAATTCAAAAATATTCGACAGTAAATGATTGCTTCAAACACAACTTCAAATGTCAACAATTTAATTGGCTGGATTTCTGCGCAGGTCGGTAGGCAAACTTCAAGTGGCTTCATCTTATGTGAAACGTAGTCTAACGTTAAATGAGTTAACCAGGCCCTTGTTGATTAATACTTACAAAATTAAAATTTAGAAATAATGTAATATATAATTTATATCTTCTGTATGTTCCCTCTGGTAATTATTCTTTTTGTTGATTTTTTGGGGGTAAATAAACCACAATCCTTATATTCTGAGATAGGTACTAAGTCATGAGGCCATATTTCGAAAATATCGTCTACCTATGTTCGCCAGACAATTGGTTTTAATTTTTGATTATTTACTATAGTGTATTTTTATCATATTGATAGCTGAAGAGCTCATAAATTCAAAAACGTGTCTGAAGCACTTCAGGGTGATTCAAAGAATTAAACAGAAGTGTTAGCGCTTCTTCATGTAAATAAGTGTTCAGTTATAGTTTGTCTCAAAGTGTATCGTCTTCAAACTATATTTGAGCTTAATGATTAATAATGTTCTATGTGAATATTTGATAAAATTGATGAGATGGATGAGCCCATGGCAAGAACGATATTCTGTTCATAAAAATCTCTATTGAATTGAAAATTTGTAGAATATAATGACTTGGGGAGTTTTATTCCGAAAGAGAAAATTAATCGGAAAATATTTTACCTTGAAGATTGATATTTTGTTTTGGGATTATTTTGTTTGTGAGATATTTTGTTTTGGAGATATTTGATCTAGAGCATATTTAGACCTGGAGATATTTTGTTATCGTGATATTCTTTCTTTTGAATATTTAGCTGCTTTGGTGATAGTTTATTTTGAGGATAATTTTGTCTTGGTAGAAAATATGTAAAAAACAACATTTTGAAAAACAATAAATGCGTACAACACTGCGCAACCTTTAAATGGAAATTCATATGAAAAAAAGAACAGAAGAAAAATGTATTCTTAATTTTATTTTATATTGTTACAGGTATGGCCGCGTGCAAAGTGTCAAATTGTTGCCCAGGTGCACTGAGGAGAAGACGGGGGGCGAGGTCACGATGGCGTGCACGGTGGCGTTCATGGACATCAAAAGTGCGTCCAAAGCCCACAACTCGGAACTTAAGATAGACGACAGGACCCTCAATACCGAATATTATGAACCTGCCGCCATTCCGTCCTCTGCCTCACCGCAGACCAATACTCCCTCCCCATATTCTACATCCCCTGGCTCGACAAGGTTCCCCAACGGTCATGGGTGAGTACCAACAACATTCCATCATTGTCTTACAACTAAATAAACTTATATCTATAATATGAAAAAAGCTTTTTCCTACGATCACATAGGAAAGTGACATATATCGCACTGTCTAGTTCTATGGAAAGTGGCCTTTATTCATACGAGTACGGAAAAAAACTTATCCGTACGTGTACGGATAAAAAAGCTGTCAAATGAATTTTTATTAAGATTGACCACTGGCAAGCTGTCAAATATATAATTTTTAATAAGATTTACACATGTAAGATCTAAATTTGAAGCGATCTATTTGAAAAGTGAAATTTTTGTCATTTTCTTGATTAAAAATATTTAGGGCGCGGTCGAGGATCGAACCCGCGTACTCTTCGTCAGAAGTCCGATGTTGTACCAACTAATCCAAATCCCCTGTTATAAGAGTAGGAAAATGTAATCATCTTGAAAGGTATTTATAAGTATGTATGAAGTATGATAAACAATAATAATTTCACTTTCAATTTCTATAATTATCCAAACAATTAATAATTGTAATAATTATATAGTTAAACTACTTGAATATTTGTCACTAATGATAGTTATTGTTGATTTTGAAATCAATTATGTTGACTTTGATTGTAACATTTTGTGTATTAATATGTCAGGTGTTGATTACTCATTATTTGGTGAAATTATCACGTGATCGTAGGAAAAATACTGTACATTACTCGTGCGAAAGTGATTTTTCACACGTGTGATTGTCACACTCGGCTCATGCCTCGTGCTACAATCTTTTCCACTCGTGTGAAAAATGTCACTTTCCGCTCACGTTATGTAATATACTATTACAATAAACTTTACATTCTTATTATTATAAAAAATTATTATTATTTTTTTTTTTATTTTAATTTCAAACTGCATCAACCACTAAGGGTTATTAGCAGTGGGACAATACAAGAAACAAGGTTTTAGTTAGCAATAAAATACAATACAATACATACAGTTATGTGGTAGGTACCCTAAATTCTAGAGCAAAGATTAGTTTGGTTAAGGAACCCTAATACGTTTTCTATGTTGTGATTTTCGTTTAGTATGTTCTCTAACGAACCTTTAATACCGTGAAGTTCTCTTTGTAATTTAAATGTAGGACACTGCACTAATATATGTGATACACTTATTTGCACATTACACATGTCACATATGGGTGGAATGTCTTTTGAGAGTTAAAAAAAAAATATTAGATTTTTACCTAACCTAGTTGAAAATAATATACTTATAAGATTCAAGATTAAAAGTATCAAAAAATAAACCTAAAGCTTTAATCAATTTGGTCAGAGATGGCTTGTCTATAATGCAGGAACCTCTTATTGCAGCAAATATCATACAATATACAGATTGTGAAAAGTCTATTCGCGATATACGATTTACACAGGTACGACCTATTTTAACCGCTGTTGCCAAATGTACTTATCTGTAAAAGATATTGCCAATTTTTGTTGGCAACACTGTTGAATACCAATCATTGTTAAATCGAAAGCAGTACCTATATAGATTTTATTTATTGCAGATTGTGATTTGTACATTTAGTTTCTTGAACTATAGTATTTTATTAAAAAAAAATTGTTGTATTCTGTGTAAAAATTTATTTTTAAATTTAACTTTTAAAATTTTTTTAAATTGCAAAGCGCTTTTATTATACACAGAATACAACAATGTTTTCTTGACTTTCTAGTCATGTGTACTCAGCTATAAAGATATTCATCTATAGTATTTTATTCTCATTTGTGTTGATCTCACTTATTTTAAAAGTCAATAATTATTACCAATCTCGTCGATTCTCTCCCACTAAATACGGCTTAATCCCGTGTTAAAAGTCAAATGCAAAATTTATTCCTTAGAAAGTACCAAACATTCTAATCTAAGCTGGCAACGCTGCTTTCATATCAGATGCTGACTACCCACAATTTATTCTTCTTCTCTCTCTTTCAAGTAGTTTTTCTCACATTTTCCTTGTCTTACTTGTGTAAATCGTATGTCGCAAAAAGACTTTTCTTTTAAAAAGCAGTGGTTAAAAAATTATATAACAAACTGACTACGTTTTAAAATTATGCTCTCATTCAGTAGCTTTTTAAAACAGAAAATATGCAATTACTATTACGTTTTTAGAGTATGGTCATAAATATAAATCACCCAGTATAAAAAATACATTAGCGCAACAACAAACAAAAGCTTTAGGAATATGGTAATGGCTTTTTTATATAAAACAAGCAACCGTAAAAAAATGATGACTATAATGATAGCATGAATATAAAAAAAAATATAGAATATCCGGTATTGACCTGATGCATTTTTTAATGAACGTTGTACTGTTGTTAAAATTCAGACAATAGCATTACAGTTAAGATAGAACAGATGGACTAGTATTATACTAGTGCTTAGCAATAATTTAAGTTTTGACATAAATAGAACAAATTAACAGCATGAGAAATCAGTTTTTCCACTACTTGTACAACATAATGTTTTATATACCCAGGATATTGTCTTTACGATATTTGCTGCTTGAAATTACCTATCAAGATAAAATTGAAAAAAATGCCATAGTTTAAAATTCGCGCTCAACCAAAAATGACTGATAAAAGAATCGTATCAAGTAAAATTTATTTGGATCAATTAAATTAAAGTGTCATATATGCACGACAAAATATTATTTTGGAGTAATTAAAATAATTTCTTGGTTTCAATGCAGGTTGAAGTATTGATGCAACTAACTGTTTGTTGACTGAACCAAATATTTAGTCAACTGGACCATTTTCATAAATTATTTTGATAAAATTATTGTTTCAACAAAGTGAATATTTTGTTGAATTGAATCTGAAAAATGATCAAATCAATTGAGAAAAATAATGATTTAGTCAATTTTTTTTTGTTGAACAAATTATAATAAATGATCTAATGAACAAACGTTATCATCATATCAATTTTTTTTTGCTTGGTTCGAAACAAATTTTGGATTCAGGTGAAGAATTATGTTGTTAAATTGAATAACAAAATTACTAAATCAACGAAATTCATAAGCAAATCAAGAAAATTAATTGCTTGCGTTAATTTTGAGAATTTATCCGATAAATTAAATATTTAAGTTGAAAAGTATAATGTGTTGATTGAACTTGAAATGCAATCAGTTTGATCAACTGATTGCTAATTTTAATATAAAAATTAAGTTGACATAACATACTGAGTGCTATAAAAAAGAAAAGTTAAATATACTTCATATCATTTTATTTAAAAAGAAAAAACAATGACAAAATAAAATATAAATTTTCTAAAACATAAAACCAAACTTCCACTAACTGCATTTCTTTTCAACCGCAATAAATTTTCCATAAATTGGAACCAATCCACTTGCAAATTCACTATAAGGGCATCAGGGAAAATCAAATCATAATGTTGGTCTACAAAGAAGGAATAATAAAAATAAATAGAGTTTAATGAATGTTCTAAACAAGCATAAGGGAAATTCTCGAATTTTCCAATATAAATATACGAAATGCAGCCCCAATGAATGTATTACATGTTCCTTTCTCAAACTCAAATTTAGGTAGCACTACTATTACGCTTAGAATTAACAATTTGCAAGTTAATGATGATGAATATAACAAATATTTAAAGTGAAGGTAATGACACATTACCTTACATTTCCAATTAGGTACCTAGGTTAGGTTAGGTAGGATCATAGCAAAGTACCGTAACTTTGTAAAAAAGACATTAGGTACTTACTGTTTAAGACCGGGTTTAATCTCAGTTTAAATTCATGTTTCGTTTAGAATGTGATGTATGCGATTTAAGATACAACTGATACAAGACAAACTACCTATCATCTTAAAACAAAAATGAACATTTTTTCGGAAGAAACGAGATAATATAATATTTGTGAATGGAATACATAATTATATTTACCTGAATAATACGCTAATCCAGAACAATTTCCAGACAACAGGTTATCACTCACCTAACGATCTAACTCCTATCTTAGAACAATATAAAATGAAGAATGAAGTGAAAACGTTGTGATAGATAGAAACAGGACAATCTACTAAGCAAGAACATTTTGAATGAATCAGATAATCAGTCGATACAAATATGAAATTATTCCGATTGAACTATTGCATCTATTGAAACAAACAAGAATAAATAGTTCAAATTGACTGTTGAAATTGGTTAATTCAGTGATTTTAAGCTCCTAACCAATTCATTTTTTGTTTTAAACAATATAGTGTACATGCTTGATTGAAAAGCAAATATTAAGATTGAATTAATATTATTATTCGCTTAAAAGGAGTTGAAAAATGCTTCATTTAAAAAAATTTATTTTGAACCGAGCGAATTCACTTGTTTGAGTCAACCAAATATTATATTTGAGTTAATAATATTATTCGCTTAAAGTAAGTTAAAATATATTTCATTTGACAAGTGTATGTTGGAATCAAGCGTGTTCATTTGTTTGATTTGAATGAATCATTTTTTTGAGATAATATTATAATACTTTGATGTAAATTAGGAAATACTTGACTTGATAAGTCCATTTTTGGTTCAAGAAATTTCTAGGATTAGGTCGACAATTCCATTTTGTTTCGGCAATTTTAATATTTCCTTGGACGAATACATTCAGTATTTGATATGAATGAAATTTAATCGAGTTAATCAAATAAAAGTGACTAAATAAATTTAGTTGATATAACAAATATTTTTTTTCCGTGTAATATATCTAAAACTGACAATGTACTTGTCAGTCATACGACGGGGTAAACACTTCTCGTGGTGCGTTTGTGAATTATTTTTAATTTTTGTCTTAAATTTGGCTAGTCTTGGAAAAAATTGTATATACACTATAGTGGTGAGGACATTCATAAACCTCGCACCTTATTCCGCTCGGGGCAAAGCCCATCGCGAAATAATTTTGTTGCTCGTTCAATAACAATAGTCTGCACCACCTTAGTGTATTATATACTATTTCATTGCTATTGCATGTTTTACGATTCATGATAAAGAATAAATTGAATCGATTCAGCATTTTCAACTCAATCAATCATTAAAAGTTTGTATTCAAATCACATTACAGTTAACAATAACGATAACGTAAGAGCCGAAGAAACAGCAAATATTTAAAACTGTTAAGATAAGATAAGATAAATATGAGGATTATGTGCTTCTATGAGCCTCTACACTACGACCTTTACAAATCTAATGTGTGTGCCCTCCTGTTGTTCTATATTTTCTTGTCTAGGTTTGTCCTTATTACTAGACTTCGAATGGCAAACCTGAGGTCCTCCATATACAGGGAGGGTTATGGTCTTTGCTTCCACATCATTGAAAACCTCAGGCTAGTCAGGCCTCTGCAGAAGTTTTCTCATATTCTTGGCATAACCTGCAAATTGTTGTGTCTGCCAATTCATATTATGTTTGTTAAGTCTACAATGCTCTGCCCGGAGCCCAACCAGGATCTTGATATTGTTTTCTCATTCTGGCTCAGTAGATACTGCTTGAAGAACTCTTTGGCCTGTCTCATTCCTTGCGCCTTGTTCGAGGCTGCTTTTTTGTCCAAGTACTGCTATTTGTTTTTTGCAGCTTTTTCAATTTGCAACAGAAAGGACTTGGGCCAATGGAAGCATAACTTGATCCTTCACGGGCTAGTGAGTCTGCCTCATAATTGTTTTTGTGTTCTGAGCGGCCTGGCACCCAGGCTAAGGACAATCTATTATGGCTGCCCAGCTCTTGTAGCAGCACTTAAAACTAACTGTTAGTATGGGTGAAGTTTCCATTTTAAGCTCGATTTCGAGAGGAACACTTTATTATTAAACGAATCGACCATTCCAGACCAACTAATTTTGACAAGTCGGCCATATTGGGATGGCACTCCCGATTACCTGGAGTTGAAGTTTGTGTGTTTTTGCATGTGTTGTAAGTCAGTTGGTTGTCAGACAGACTTTGTAGAACAATGTCCAAGTAACATATATTTTATTTGAATAATAAAAATTTTACACATGGCGCAGTCAGTAAACTGTCTCTAAATTGAATTAAATAATAATTAAATTGCTAGACGATGAAGAAAAATGCAAACAACAGCTGAGTTATGTGAGTCAAAAGCAAAAGATTTAGGTGCACATAAAAATAATGAAATAGTCACCTCACTTGGTTAAAACGGCTATAAATCGAAAAAAAGGTAACTTATCTCTTGCTCCCCACATTCCACATTTAAGAACAATCCAAAACGATGGCATTTTAGATCATTTCAAAAACTTTTTACCAATTAAAGTCTTAGTATCATAGGTTGTTTATTGGTCAACAATAAAAACTAAATAGAATATGAGTTGAGGACCCACTGCAATATGGCCGACCTGACAGTGACGTCATTCTGGAATGGTCTAAAGGCAGATTTAGTCTGTCTTACTTACGGTCTTACTTCACATAATTTTGACGAGTTACTGTACCTGTTAGAAAGCTTGATTCAGCATCAAGACACTGTGACGAGAAAGGCATTACCAGCAAAAATAAAATTAGAAGTGACATTGTCATTCCTAGCTACTGGAATGTCTTATCGAAGCCTGAGTTATATGTACCGTGTTTCCAAACCCTCTATATCACAATTTATACCCAAAGTATGTCACAGATTCCATAAACATTCGTGTTCTCGGTAAAGTTGAACCAACTTAAACGTTTCTAATTTCTATTTCATTTAGTTTTCGGGTGATCTTACCACTGCCACTGTTAACTTAACAGAATGCGCCGACGACTGGCACAACGTGTTTAGACGTTTCCGCAACACTGGCTCGGGTGCAGAGGTCGAGAACTATCGATAGCGCTATCGATAGTTATCGATGTTTATGACTATCTAACACAATCGATAGTTTCGAAGAGTTATCGATAGTATTCGATAGTGGTATATGCGAGGACACACACCATATCGAAACATGTTTTAATATGAACAATTGATCAAAGGAGGAAAAAAGAAGACGAAGTATCTGTTTTCGTTTTTTATATTCGACTTGTTTTTTAATGAAGTAAACTTTTACTTCTCCTGTGTTTACGTTCCACTCAGTACCTACTCACTTAACTCACTAGTTAGTTTTTGCGTAGGTACGTTACTTCTACTGTTTACTCGGCTAAAGTCAAAAAAGGTGGATATGATCCTTTTTTTAAATAAAAATGTTTCATTATTTTAAATTTTTTTAAATAAAGTTAGCATAACATTACATAAAACCTGTAAGTACTCGTAAATTATTTAAAATTACCAGTCTTGCAGACTATCGAAAACTATCGATAATTATCGATGGTTTAGAAAAAACTATCGATAACTATCGATGGTTTAGAAAAAACTATCGATAACTATCGATGGTTTAGAAAAAACTATCGATAACTATCGATGGTACGGCTATCGATAGTTGAGACAGCACTGTCTGATAGCGCTGGACTGGCCCAAAAAAGCGTTTACAAGGGGGCCACTATCACGCCAGTGCTGGCACTGCTGGCGTTCCAGTGAGACTGGCGCCAGCTACTGGATACATCTAAATCTTCCTATAGGATGGATAGACAGTTGAGTATCTGGAAGATGGAGGAAGGGGGAGAAGTGTGCAGCGCGGGTGTTTGAAAGAGCTCGCAGAACTCGTATATAAAATATCAACGATCACGCATTTAAGAAAACTAATAATAATATACCAAATAAAGGAGATAGGTGATAAGAAAGGGAAAAATCTAGATGAAATAAAAAAATTAGCAAGAACAGGAAGGGTTGGGTACAAGAGGGACCGGAATTCTCGTCCGTTATCTGAAACGGTAGAAGGAGAAGAGAAGAATAAGAAAAAAAAATTGAGTACAATAAGATCAATGCACGTACTTTTGCAACAGTAAATGTATAACACAATTAACATCCTACGAAGTGTCGCAAGCTACCTAAAACGTAATGTCGCATTGTACGTGTGGTCGTTGGTTATTTATAACTAACTCGAAACTATTTGGACACTCCTAGTATTTTTTTTTCATAAATATGACGGCGCCTACGGTACGAGTACGAGATCGTATATTTATATTTGAACTCTCGTGAACTACAATTATGAAAAATAGGCAGGTACTCGTTCGATTCCGTGAGTACAATTCTCGCGATAGAAAAATTAATAAGTAGGTTTAAAAATAAAAGATTATATATATCGTGTAGTGGGTAGTTAGTATCATGTTAGAGAGTTGTAATTAGGTGTTGGTTTCAGATTTTCTTATTGTCCTATAGAAACACGAGATCTTTTTTGTTTCTATTCTTTTTTTAATGAGAAAAAATGGAATATATGAAGCAGATTAGATAAGAACGGGGAATTTTTGAAGAGGTTAGTCATTCATGTAATCCTATTAATCTTGAAAATGCTATAATATATTTCTATCGTATTGATAGCACGATTTCAGACACGTTTTTGAATTTATAATGAGCTATTCAGCTATCAATGTGATAAAAATACACTATAGTTTGCGTTGCACAGCTCCATAAGTATTTCTTAAACTAGTTAAGGAGGACTTGATAATACAGTACATTACACTTGACGCATGTGAAAGCTAACTGTCACTTGATATTAAGCAAAAACTGAAAACTCTGTGTTGCCATGTGCGCAATGCGTAAGCAGTTCCTTACTAAGTAAAACTTAAAAACTGCAGTGGGGCAACAAACGAAAATCTTCAAGTTAAGAGCAGCTCACGAAAGGCGCGCTTAAATCCCAAACAGTGCAAACTGGCATAAAAAACTGGATGGACGATGACCTATGAGGACAACTCCTTATTTGAGGAACTTATTTATTGATGAATTTGATGTGTTGTCAAAAGCACCTGTAGATACAGCAATGGCTACTAATTTTTGATTGTCAGTAGGTACACTATTGAATGAAGTAAATGTCATATACAGTTGGAACGATTAATATATTACTCAATTTTATACACGTGAATCTCGTTAAATTTTGTTGATAAATAACTGACACTTCTTTAGGTCATTGACCTTAGCAAATTTGAATTGTATTTCGTTCATTTCAAAGTAGTCCACATAACATTCGAAACACCGTTCTACCGTTGACAATACATGTTGTGTAAAAAAGTAATATCGCTAACGAAACGACCTACTTACCATATATTCCATTAAAAAAATCAAAATTTTTAATTTTAGTATTAGATCTAACATTATAAAAAGAGAGAAATTATTCACACTTGGGTTCACGAAACATTGCATGCAGAATTGTTGAAAATATTTGAATTTAGATAGAGTACCTAATTTCCGCGAAAATTGTGTTTGTAATTGTGACTGGAACGTTGGAAGTTTTTGTTTTTATTTTTGACTATTTTACAAATCTACTTGAATTTTTTTTATTGGAACTTTAGTTCTTTACGTCAGGTTATTTTTGAGCGAACAGGGTTCGCGACGCAAAAGATCTGACCGTTACGTTGCTTCGTTATGTGCCTTGCTTGCGTGCATGTTGTCTCTCCTGAGTCTCTCTCTCGTTTACGAAGCAGCGATTCATATGCTTCGGCCGGGAATCGAACCCAGGCCGCCCACGTGGAAGGCGAGCATTTTACCACTGAACCACCGATGCTATATTAAAATTCTATGCAAAGCTGGTATTAGCAGTGCTGTTGATCTACTTTAATTTGTTCGGATAAATTTGTACTATTATTTCCATAATTTTTTTTGCGCGATTGATCTTTTTTGTTTATTTACAGCATCGGTTGTCAGGACGGTAGGTTGTGTTTACTGGTTTCTAAGTTAAACACGTCGGTAAGTGATTTACTTACCGTTCAGACGTCGAAAAGTAATAAATAGCATAAAAACAATTTCACCAAAATGCAAAATATATTTTAAATTGATCGAGAAGTATAAATGTCACTTTTGACATTTCGTTCATTCCGAAGAAATTTATAGTATATTACGTAACGTGTGTTGTTAGAAGCATTTTACGCACGAATGGAAAAGTTACGTAATTCCGTGAATGCGTAAAATGCTTTGCAACACGAGTTATGTACTATACTTTACCTACGACCTACTTGTACTTGTATTTTTTATAAGAAGCATAAGAACAGTTACATAATTAGAGATGCTTGGTAAACTCCATCTCTATTACTCTATTACCAATGAAAGAAGCACATTAAAGAACTAACGTTTAATCATTATTAATATATTGTTGATAATCGAAAGTCCATTTTTCCATTATAATCAATA
>CAJUYI010002815.1:1330-27856 GCA_910591695.1 Galerucella pusilla | reverse complement strand
CAATACTAAAAATTACAATATTTTATAGATACGATATATGTCAGAAACAAATTTCCTGAACAAAATACACAGATTTAATAGTTTATTCCATATTGTTCCCCCATCTCTAGTCGTGAATTATGAACCATAATACACTACAGTGTATTATGAACCATAATTCACCACAGTTGATATATGGGTTCCATATACCTTTAGTTAGGAGGTAAAATATTGACTTATTATTAGGTGGTCGTGGACAAAAAAATATATCAAACATATTTTAAAAATTAGGGAATATGAAGGAATTGTGAACACCCTTTTCGCTTCACGCTGAGTTTGGGGACATTGAATCATACATTTCTCACCAGGATTTTAACACTGGCACATCAAAAATTTAATATTTAGATACTGTATTGGAAAACTCCACTGTCAAATGTGCGACTATAGTTATTGATATCTAGAAAACGTAAAGCACTGTTCAATAATCAACTAAACTTCCATGAAATGTCTTTTTTATTACGTGTAATTTAAAAGATAGAGATTGTTTGGTGAAATATTTCGTTTCCCTTGATGCAAAATCGTTTTGATTTGTTGTTTAAGTCGTGAAATGGCTCTAGACGATACATCTAAAAAGAAATAAAAGTCTTTCAATGACCATTTTTCTCACTAAACCCGGATAAACAACTTAGCAGAAAACTTCAACGTAGTTCCTATTGCGAAGATAGTGTTAAGATAATAGCAATAATGGTTGAAGGGATATTTTTTTATGTGACACACTGATAAATCTTTTAAAATTAAGATGAAGGATTTACAGAAAATTTATTGAAAGCTCTTTTATTTCACGATAAACGACATTGCACAGAGTATGTTGTAAAAATATTCCTTTTCTTTCTCCATTTACATACAGGGTGTTTCATAGTTAAGCCACCATAGGTTTAATGCAAGTAGAGTGGTTCCAAATAGCCTTGGTTAATTGATCTAACCTAATTATTAACAGATTTACAGGGTGTTTTATTCATTTAGTCCAATGCTTTTGAAGGCAATAACTTTAGAACCACCCTATATATTTCTTTCAATTTTGGTAAGGATCGAATGCATTGATAACACAATAAGATAGTGTAATAAAAATAATTATAATATAGGTCTGGTTTGAGAAAAACTAGCAAAATTCGATAATCTCCAAAACAACACTCAGAATTTTTGAAATCCAATAGATTATTCGAAGAGAACAGAAAAAATAGAGCGGCAACAAAATATTTTTCGAAGTACTTAACCCGTTTTACTGCTTAACTTTTAATGTCAAAGTTATTCAAATGTATCATTGACATTTTCGTACGTAATAACTTTAGAACCACCCTATAGATTTCTTTCATTTTTGGTAGGTGTAAGTTACATAAGCATCAAAATCTTATCATGTAACAAAAACAGTTATAATCCAGGTTCTGGTGAGAAAAAAAAATATTTTATCAAGATTTTTATAAATCAATAGATTATTCCAAAAGAACAGAAAAAATTGAGTTTGAAATGTTTTTCGAAGTGCACACTTACTAAAATATTCAAGTCAAAATCATTAGCAATTATCTAGTAGGTCTAATATTCTAAGGAACAGAAAAATTAGCAAATAGGCGTAGACTGTTGAAGTACGGAAAACTTTGCAAAATATGTTACCAGTGCTATTAGAAAATGAGGAAATTGGAGGAATGTATTTCCAGCACGATGGTGCATCGCCTCACTTTATGGTAATTGTGCGAAATTTTCTAAAGGAGAATTTTAGAAACATGTGGATTGGGAGGGGCAAGCCCAGTAATTGGCCTTGCAGGTCGCCGGATTTTAACCCAGTGGACTATCATATTTGAGGATGTCTGAAAGCCAAAGTATACTCTACTGAGATGAACCTTAAAATATCTTATTCAAAGAATTGATGATAATGATAAGACACCAAACATCTTAAAAGGAGCTCGTAAATGCATAGAACAAAATGATGGACATTTCGAACAATTATTATAAATAATTTGACATTCCATGCTACTCAATTTTTTCTGTTCTTTTGGAATAAACTATTGATTTATAAAAAAAAAAAATTTTCCTAACCCGAACCTGGATTATAACTGTTTTTGTTATATGATGAGATTTTGATGCTTATGTAGGTAACTTACACCTACCAAAAATGAAAACGGGATGTGCACTTCGAAAGAGATTTTGGTGCCGCTCTATTTTTTCTGTTCTCTTCGAATAATTTATTAGATTTCAAAAATTCTGATATACAGAGTGTTGCTTTGGAGATTATCAAATTTTGCAAATTTTTCTCAAACCAGACCTGGATTATAATTATTTTTATTACACCATCTTATTGTGTTATCAATGCAAATATATAGGGTGGTTCTATAATTATGGACTTCAAAAGGATTGGACTAAATGGATAAAACACCCTGTATCTCTGTTAATAATTATGTTAGACCAATTAACCAAGGCTATTTGGAACCACCAAAGTGTCCTCTACTTCCAGTTAACCTATAGTGGTTTAACTATGAAACACCCTGTATACAAGGTTGGGATAAAGTATGGAACCAAGTAAATATCTTTTAAACGAAAAGAACGATATTTATGAAAATTTGCAGGTAAGTGCAATGGAACAAAATGCATCGGATGTACATTTTTTTTGTTAATAATATACTTCCGGTTTAACCGGAAATGCCATCAACTTCTTTAATTTAAATGGGACACCATATACAGGGTGTCCCACGACGAGTTAAAACTATCTGTATAGGGCAAAATATTTATAGTAAAATCATGAAACTTTCTACGTTCGGGTTTTCGGAAACGACATTCTTAACTGAAATATTTTCAAAGATGGCCGACTTCCGGTTCTACTATATACTATAACTTTGTTATTTCAAATAGGACACCCTGAATATTAATACATTTTTAAAATCTACCTAAAATTTTAGTATACTTTTGTCTGAAAACTTTTTTCGAAAAATGCATACTTTTTGAGTTATTAATTGTTTTGTAAAAAATTTGACCGTTGCAGACCCTTATAAATTACTTTTTTACGAGGATATGAAAGATATGAAAATGGTTTCTGTTCGTTTGCTTTGAGCAAGGTCAGACGTATTTGAATTTACACGAGACACAGCTGAGGAATAATGTATTTTTTCACTGGTGAACGCGCGTTTTTTAAAGTTACCATGGCAACATCGACAAAACTCTAGAAACGAAGTCATAATCATGTCCAAATGACAAATTTTCTATTATTGATCTGACAGGAGTACTTTGTAACGTCAAAACCTTTTCGTACAATATCTAACAATATCAATTTTATAAATGGAAATTGAAAGTACAGTTGGTATAACCGTGATTCTGCTTTACTACTTGAAAAATCGATATTAGAATTTATTTTTATGCTCAGCGGTGGCAGCAAAAAATCCTAAAGACAAAATGCAAATTAGTTTATGTTTTTCTTATTCCCATGACAACGCAAGGTATACTGTAGCATCACGAATTCAACCATTCTACTTACATTATTAGTTCTTGTTTCCATTTCTTGTTGTTGTAGTAGTAATAGATACCAGTATTTATAATTTCAAAATGGACCAATAAAAAAAATTGCGTAAAGTATTCGTGGATAACTGGTCTCTAAAACACTTGCTCTATTTCGAGCACTCCGAGCAATCGCGCGTGTTTTAAAGACCTTAATATCCACTTATACTGTAATATACTATTTTATCGCGCGATTCTTTCAAGACACTAGTAGCCGCAGCCAGCCACAAAGTGTCTAAAAGGGCTCTTAGAGCAAGTACTGCTTGTGGCGGTATTCAACTATAATTCATCATTGGGTCTATGAAATATTTAAAATTTTGAATTACCATCTATATTTTATATTTGCAGCATTACTCAGCAGCAGGGAATCTATTTGTTTTTCCAATACCGAACTCATATAGTGGTTTTTCTACTAGCGTGTGGAGAAGTCAACTTTTCCGCACTCTTTTTAGTGCGGAAAGTTAATTTGTTTTTGGGGAGTATACTGACATTAGAACATTTAAAATATATATTTGTATGATTGTGGTTTACCAAATGACTGAAAAATTAAGAAATTATCTATTAAATATTATTATTAAATACATATCAACAAAATGATTATTGTCAATATTGATATTGAGCGTGCAATTTGTAGCTTACTGAAAATTAATAACAGAGGCTAAAATGTTTTCCAATGATGCCAGATTTCGGCTATTCACTGCTTTGTTAGCACTAATTGCTGCAACCGTGTCGATGGGATCTTGTCTGGAAAAGGTCATTTTGGAAGGCTTTACTGGCGACAGCTGCTGACTTGTGAAAGGACAAGCGACAGCGTCGCTGAAGTTTGATATTTTAAATATTCAAATAATAATAATAATAATAATAACTTCATTCACTCAATAAATAAATAAATACAAAGATTTGAATAAGTATACATGGTGAAAGTGAACAAGGGACTCTTGCGATAAGTGCAAGCACTTGTTTCGCGGAGAAATACACATGTGTAGAAAACTATAAAATGTTAGATGGGAAATATAAAAATACAAAATGTAGAGAAAAAAAATGTAAGATGTGTATAATATAAAAATATAAAATGTAAAGTGTAAAATGTAGATAATAACAATACAATACAAGGATCGACGAACAATACAATAATACCATACAACGAAAAATTAACAATAATAATGTTAAGAGTTTACAAGAACATGTCTAATAGATACAAAATAGGGTATGCATGTAAAAGCTTCACAATTGAAACAACACATTTCTAGTTGGAAATTAAAATTGAAAATTATGAATCAATACATTTTTTATCACTTAATCGAATAGTCGCATCTCAGTTCTTTGGCTTTGAAGGATGTGCTTCTTCAATGCTCTTTTGAAGCTGTCAAGATTTACTAAGATTTAATTATTTCTGGTATATTATTGTATAATTTAGGGGCAAAATAAGTATATAAGCGTTGAGCACCGACCCTAACCATTAGAGGTGTAATAAAGTGATTCCTCTGACGAGTATTATACTGATGAGAGGGAAGCAATGCTGTATGTTTGCTTGCGTGATATTTAATACTGGTGCATAAAAAATACAATTGTCTTATGTCTAACATTTGTGTTTCAGAGTATAGATCATTAGAAGAATATCTATTGTTCTTACAAAATATCAGTTTTAAAAATCGCCTTTGCATAACTTCAATAACATGAATATGAGTATTCAGAACTCCACCGCACACTGCTATTCCATAGCGAATGTGACTTTCCACTAGTGAATAGTACAACGTTTTCAAGTATAAATGTCAGTATACTCCTCAAAAACTCAACAAACTTACTTTTCCATACTAAGTGACTAGTTGTAGTGTAATATACTATTCTTATAAATCAATAAACGTGTTGATTGAATTAACGAGTATCTTTATGCTATCAGTAAGTACGTTCACATGGCTCAAATATTCAGCTCAACTACTTGGGCCGTTGAGCACAATTCAAATAAATGAATAAAGTAGGTACGTTCACCGATTCATATCCATCAATTCGTTGGACATCCTTGGACGAGACAGTAAAAATGAAAGCGGTCATCATAGTCTCTTTCTTTTGGTTTTGAAATTATTGCCACTGTATTTTCACTCCCATATTATTTTGGAATCAACGATTTCCTTTTTCGAAATGACATTTCAAGCTGCGTTTTATTATCATTGATATTGTCATTAATATTTAAACGTAGTTTTCAGTTCTGATCGACTTTTTTTTATTTTCGATCTTGTCAAAGGACCCCGTGCTTTTCTTATGACAAAGTGGCGTTCCGTCAAATGTTATAAATTTTGGATATAATGTTGTACTCGACTTCCTGACCAAAAGTGTCCGTTGGACCAATTCAATCCTATGACTAGTTTCCGATATACAGGGTATTGAAGTTGAAAAATCCGTGTTTTTCGTGACCACGTAATTTTATTATTAACAACTAAATATGCATTTTTAATTGATAGTACCATTAATATGTTCTAGTTTATCGTAAACTTACACATAAATAGTTCAAAATGTTAAAATATCCAGGGTTGGACTCAATTATAAGAGGACGATTTTTTGGAATTCTAAGAAATTCTTATATTGAATGAAAACAAGATCAGAAATAAAAAGTAACTTCATATTCAATGTTCTGGCATCAAATAAACTAGTTCTAGAGGTATTCCATACAGGGTAATTCTTAATGCAACCTGAAATTATTTTTTTTTCTATATGAAATAAATAAGTTACACCATGTATTTTAAAATCAGTTTTTGATGTAACGTATCGGTTACCTAGATATTAGTACTTTTCTTAAAATACAGGGGGTTATTTGCACATACATCTTGTTATTAAGCCGACAAAAATTAGAGAAAATACACAATGTTTAATTTATCTTGTTTTGTAATAAGCTAAACATAGTTAGTGAGCTGAAAAGATTTCATAATCTTACTATGACCAGTTTTTCAGAAACAGGGTCCCGAGGGTAGAGTACTCAGCAGAATAATAGGGATAGAGAACGAAATTATAATCACATTTTTATTAATGGATACATACCGAAGTGTACCGAACCATTGATAAAAAGATGAATGAATTACAAGTATTTAATCATCATGTAGGCATGTACTACAGTAAATTAATAATAATGGAAGTTTCATAAAAAAAATGAGAAAAATGGAAAGGAGAATAGCCTGGAGGATAGAGAAATATTCTATATGGCCTACAGTTTTGGCATTTTTGTTTTATGGTCTAGTTTCGATATGTCTGTTTGGTATATTTGTTATTTCGTTCCCAGTGTCTAATTTTTATTTTATTTGTTCCTATTCCTGTCTGGATGGATAGACGAGCCATAAACTTTTCCAATGAGGATATTGAATCTCTTCTATCATTAGTGTAGTTCTGTTTCGTTTCACAAAGTGAAATGGTCCAGCCGATTCCTAAATATCCTTTGTCGCCGAGGGCCTTCAACAATATTCATAGCATCTTCTTCATCGTCGGTTGAAAGTTCCTCAAAAATATCTTGGATATCGTTTGTTAACATTGCAAAATTCAAAGAAAACAAAGTAAAAGCAATCAAAATATTCACAATATAATTAATTAAGGTTATAAATGCCAATTTGTTGACAGAACCGACAGAACAGAGCAATTATCAAATCATGGAAACCTGGGTTTTCCATAAAGTTATCTTTAATCGATACCTCTTCCACCCTCAGGATCCTTTTTCTGAAAAACTGGTCATAGTAAGATTATGAAATCTTTTCAGCTCATTTACTATTTTTAGCTTATTACAAAACAAATTAAATTAAACAGGGGTGATTCAGAAAAAGTGTATTTTCTCTAATTTTTTTCGGTTTAATAACAAGATGTATGTGCAAATCACCCTGTATTTTAAGAAAAGTACTAATATCAAGGTAACCAATATGTTTTAAACATCCCATGGACACTTTTGGTCAAGAAGTCGAGTACAACATCATATCCAAAACTTATAACATTTGACGGAACGTCACTTTGTCCTAAGAAAAGCGCGGGGTCCTTTAAAGGCAGTTGTAGAATTCATATTTTTCGACATACCTTGTATAATACTGTAAAAAATAGATATCCGATAATCGAGTTTTGGAGATGCAGAAGATTTATGACGAATAAATTTTCTCCTAAAATTAATAATAAAAAAATGTCCCGTATGGTTCCAGCTTACTGAGATATATTGTATAAGTTTACGAAGTGATTCGAACTCCTAGAAAAAAAAACCTCACAACTTCATCGAGAATTCCATGCAAATATCCAGCACGAACGAGTTTAAATTATTGGGTATGTGAGACACGCTCCCTCAAAGAGTTTTCCTCTTTCAAAGATTTCTCTGGAAGATCTGAATTGCGATTCAGAAAACGACTCATTATTTACCGATGTCGGTAAAGGAACCTTTTACGTAAACGATCAATCTGAGTAGTTTCCGTTGTCGGTTGAATTGCTGATTTATTTTCACGATATGCGAAAATTCGAGCCACTTTTACTCATACCTCTCGAACGTTTGTTTAGAGTTGAAAGAGTGGGTAGAGAGAAGTCAAGGGTTGTTAAATAAATAGAAAGATGGGTTATTATTTCGTTGAAACGTGTCGATTTTATTTAAAACACAAACAAAAGATTTCAACTCAATAATTAACCAAAAAGGCATGTTGATGAATGCCGGATTCTAGTATTTGTCTTGGTTTTATTCCGAGAAATCTAATATTCATTGTTTTTATTCAGTTTTATTTGAAAAAATAGAGTTTTGAGGAATCTATTCATTTAATTTAAGCACAACTCAAATCTCACAAGGTAGAGAGTAAATCAAGAACCTTCCGCTATTGACATAGGTACTATTCACAAATACAGGGTGAGGCACCAAAAACTAAACAAATCGCATATATCTTGAAGAAAATTTTTTTTCGGAGAAAATGCAAAAATGTGTCGATTTTAATTTCAATGGGAACATCTTCCGATCATATACTCAAATGGGAACGTTGTTTTGAATGCTAAACACAAATTTAACTTCTCTCCTGCATCTAGATAACTCAAAAACTGGGTGATACAGAGAAAAATAATTACAGTAAAACAGCACACAGCGTATTTAAAGTGTTAACTCAACGCGGAGTGAAAAATCGAATTATAAAGACATGGAAATCGTGTTAAAGTTATAAACAACAGGTGTAGATGAGTGCAAAGGTCAAATCAAACGAAACGGTAGCCGATAACAATACAACAATATATAAATTCAACGGAATAAAGTGGATTCAATCAATTAACAAAATTGATAAGATTAAGATTGAGTTCTCGTTTGAATCCATCGCGACGTTGCCAAGACGACCATAGTTTCCTCAAAAAGAATAGATAAGAGAAAAATCCTCCGAACCGTCGAGGTGGGACTATCTCTTTATGCAATTCTCATTCTTATTCTCTCGTTGTAAATTACAATATTGAAAATGTCAAAAAGTCGAAATAGTGTGAAATCTTCGGAGTATGAAAAATACTATAAACATTGTAAGAAAAAAGTTGCAAATCCGGTAGAGTGCGAAAACTGTTCATCAGCATTTCATCCGAGCTGTACAAATCAGGCAAATGCAGTGAATGGCAATCAAGAAATAGTATGCTGTGATACACGTAACAAAAGTGAGTTTATGTCTACCAAAACAATGGAAAAAAGGAACACGAATTTAACTGTAGATGAAGCAAAACTATAGACAGTGGACCCATGACACCACAAGTGTCGATAGCATATTATGTTCGTATGCCCTTTTAGGGATATACTCAGACAGCCCGGGCAATCAGGAAAAAGTGTCTCCGAGCGTCTATGACCAGTCCTTGCACCTGCTATGACCTCTAGTTTCGTTGATGTGGCCATAAATCGAGATGCCCTCTCCGAAATCGTATGCAAAGGTCGGAATAGTGGTTAATGGGTCGAAAGAAGTCATTCTACCACAGGGCATACTTTCCTCGATTATCGCCCATCGCCAGTGGAAAATTGCCACTTCCGGTTCGTATGCCTCCTTCCGGTAGCGACCTAGACGTATGCAACCCGGCTAGCACCCGGTTATTTTCACAAGATACGATAATGTATCCATATGCCCGAGCCTCCTCGTTAATCGAATACTTAACCCTTTTTTCATCCGAAACTAGAGGTCATAGCAGGTGCAAGGACTGGTCATAGACGCTCGGAGACACTTTTTCCTGGTTGCCCGGGCTGTCTGAGTATATCCCTAAAAGGGCATACGAACATATGTTATTGACACTTGTGGTGTCATGGGCCCACGGTCTACTACAAAGTATCCTTAGTAAATGCTTCAGGAGTTCTTTGAGCCAGTGAGGAAACATCTAGAGGAGGAAATACAAGAACTGAAGAAATTGGTGGAGTATATGTCAGACATTTTTGACAGTCAGAAAAAAACCTGGCTGGTTTAAGTGCAAGATATTTTACCTTTGCTGACGATACAGCACTAGTATATTCAAATAACTGTCTTGAAACATTAGAGCAAACAGTGAACGATGACCTAAACAAATATTACCAATGGCTACTGATAAATAAGCTAGCATTAAATGTTAAAAAAACTGTATATATGGTGATAAAGCACAAAAACAAACCAAATGGGACAATACAACTGTTTATAAACAATAACTTACTAAAAGAAGTCGAAGTCAAAAAAACGATATATTACCGCTACATTGAATCACATATAAGATATCTCATACCATGTTGGGGCAATGCATCACAACAATTGATCAACAAATTAGGAAGAGCACAAAACAAATCAATAAAAGCCTTGTATTACTTATATCGACTAACTTCCACAAACATTGTCTATGAAGTAACGGGATTCCTGAAAATAGAAAAAATCATTACACTTGAACAAGTTAAACTTATACATGGAATCTTGAATAAATACATATTATGTAATACCACCGTGGAAACAGTAGGAGATACACATAATCACAATACAAAAAATGCTGTCAGACTTAAACAAAAATACGTGAGAACAAAGAAAAATCAGGATACACCCATCTATAGAGGAGCCCAACAATACAATAAAATTCCTGTAGACATCACAAACATTTCTTCTAGGACTAAATTCAAAAAAGCTTTTAAAAAGAAAAACTGTATTTGATCATGCAGGTACCTGAAAATTGAAATATTGAAAGTACCTACTAAGTGTGATACATCATTGAAAAGGTAATTTTAGAAGGAATTTGACTGTGTGTCAGTTTATTATGTTACTTTTGATTTTGGCGTGATCTTGTGGGATAAGTTTCAGTATTTTAAATAATGAAACTTCATTTGAAAGGAAATCTCAATTATTCAATAGAAAACTCATATTAAAAGTGAGAAAAATAGAAAAGTGAACATAAAAATTAAATTGGGAAATTTAGAACAGCTCCCATAATTAAGAACTAAGTAACTTCGATGTAAATGCTCCATAAACTTACATACATAAATATAAATAGTTATTCTCCAATATTTGCCTGACGTTTTGGAGTATATCTAGAGTTATTTAACGACCTTCGGTAAAATTTATCATAAGAGATCCAAACATTTTGTCGGAAAAGTGCAGAAGGTACCAACAACAAACATTGCAATACCTAATATCAACTAAGTACCAACGCAGGCACAATCAACTTAGCAGCATCATCCTTCAGAAGCTGGCCAATAAGTTTGAATTATTGCGCAACCGCACTATGCTGTCTTGAGCGAAAACTCTCTCTCTCTCTCTCTCCAAATTAGTGGAGAGGTCGAGTAGGACCATTTGAGTGGCTACTAAGGCCCCCAGATTCAACTTTTCTCGATTTATTTTTATGGAAACACTTGAAAGGTAAAGTGTACCTAAATAGACCAAAAACTGCAATAATTTTAACCTTGAAAATTCAATAAATACTTTTTTGACTACAGATTATGTATGCCTGCTACTTCGTCCAAAATCGGTGTCAAAATAAAAAAAAATTTGAATCAAATGCATTAATACCTGAGTATTGTTATCAACTTTTATGCAAATCACCCCAAAATAACTTTCCACCCATTTTTAATTCCGTTATGCGATAAGTTTGAATAAATTACGAATCACATCTTTCATCAATTCTGTAGATTGGACCAAGGAATCACGTTGTCCTATATAAATTTTGTCCCTGTTTTCCACCTCCATGGAGGTAGAATTCCGGAAAATCCTTCCTTATTAGTTGCCCACCTTACACTAAGAAATGACCTTTCAAGTTTCATTTCTCTACGATTAGCGATTTAAGAGTCAGTCATTCAGGAAGAAGCATTTTTTTTTTTTTTGTTTTTGCTTAACGTGCCTCGACAGCGCTGGTCATTGGCACAGAAAAAATAAATACAAATATTTACATAATTTTTACAAATATTTAAATTAGATTTTACAGTATAGGTTGGTAGCTTTCAGGAACTGAACTAAGACTTTCTTGATTTCGGTAGGGCAGTGAAGCATTTCCTTGAGGTTGGGCCTAAGATCAAGTTGTTAGTATATAGCAGCAAATTGTTTGCAGTCCGTCAGTATGTGCTTAACGGTCACAATATCGTTACAGCTATGGCAAACGGGACGATTTCCTGAAGACATCAGATATCCGTGTGAGAGTTTGGTATGACTGATTCTGATTGTATTAGCCTCTCTCCGGGTTAAGAAGTTCAGGGAGAGAGGAGAAGTGGATGGATGGATATCTTGAAGTGCTGTCGTACTATTGCGCCACAGGTGTCGCCAAGAATCTTGTGTAGCGTTTTTGAAGTGGATCTTCAGGTCGGTTGCGAGTTGGACAATGTGTGTTGAGTCGTTATTAGTGGTAGCATCTTTCGCGTGGCGGTCCGCAGTTTCGTTACCATCAATGCCGATGTAAGATGGAAGCCAGATGAGAGAGACTGTTATATTTTGAGCAACGAGAGTTTGATAGATGTCGTGTATATTCTGGACAATTGGGTGGTCAGTGAAGATTGACTTGATTGACTGAATGGAGGAGAGGGAGTCAGTGCATATTGCAATATTTTTGTGGGGAAGGTGCATGCTTTTGAAAGCTTGAAAAATGCTTTGTAGCTCGCCTGTGTGAACGCTACACACTATAGGTAGGGTGAAGGAGCTTATGAGTTCATGCTTCGTGGAAACTGCACAACCAACACCAGAGTCAGTTTTGGAAGCGTCTGTGTAGAGTATTAAATCATAAGGTTTTTTTTGTAGTAATTCTAGGAAAGCTTTCTTTATAAGTGCAGTGGGAGATTCATGCTTATTATAAATGGTAAGTGAGGTATCGATTGTAGGGATATTTTTGGTCCAAGGTGGAGAAGAAGGTAGAGGGAGCGGGGAGGTCAGAGGAAGGTCGGTATCTTTGAGTAAAGGAGTGAGTATTTGGGGGATAGATTTTATAATTGTTCGAGGGTAAGTAGGGGGATTGGTCGTAGTGAAAAGCGAGTGAACAGGATTAAGAGGATTGGAGGATACTGAGGCAGCAAATGAGAGGAGTAGGGATTGGCGTCTTAGGGGTAGGGGTAGCTCATTAGCTTCAATGTGGAGACTATCAGCATTTAATCAGCATTTAATATATTATATATAGATTGAAAACTTAAATTTATTATACTGATATGGGTGAATAGATATTCAAAAGACTTTGCAATTTTTGTATTGCAAAACCCACTTTCAAATTCAAAAATTTTTTCAATGACGTTAATACGCTTTTCAGGATTCCAAAATGTTTCCTTAAGACTTCTTTCATTTGGGTCATACTGGAAAAAAGTGAGGTTATCTATGCAAACATTTTTTTATTTTGTTCAATGTTATTGAGACTCGTATATGGCCGGTTTTTCGAGACCACTCCAAGGCAGGTCTCATGGGAAAAAAATGCAGGTTTTAAAGTGTCCATTTTAGCCCAGTCAAAGTACACAAAATATTCGTAAAATGCTGCAAAAATACAAAAAACTTGAAAATTCAAAATTGAGTATTTAAAAGTGTTGTGATTAGCATGAGAAAAACTTTACGACGTTGAGTGAATTTTTGTTGGTTCACTCAATTGTTAACACAATGAAAACACCGAAAAATGTTCAAACACAAAATTGTGGTTAATTTATTTATCTACAAAATTTGTCGGGACATTTTTATGTATCAGCATTAGTTTTTAAAATATACGAAATTTCTCTAGTAGTATTTTTGAACATCAATTTTCATGTTTTTAAATTCACGATAGTAAGTAAACAATGACATAAGTAACTTCGTGAGTAATTGGAATGTGTCCGAGGATGAAAGTTTTTCTGACCACAGACACATATATTTTCAAATTTCGGGAACCGAACCGAAAATAGAATACTACCGTAACCCGCGAAAAACGAACTGGGAAGCATATAATGCAGAACTAGTTAACAGTTTAGACCGAGCGATGGTAGAAATTAAGAACACAACAGACCTAGAGATAGCAGCAGACCTAATACAGGAAGCAATTATCTCAGCGTTTGAAAGCAACTGCCCAACGGTGAAGAAGAAATCCAACAGGAATGTGCCCTGGTGGACAAATGAACTCGCCGAAAAGCGGAGACAGTTAAGAAAGAAGTTTAATAGAACCAAAGAAAATTTAGAAGAATGGACGGATTATAAGAGGACCCTAACTGAATACAACAAACTGGTGAGGAAAGTCAAGAGAGACTCCTGGAGGAGGCACTGTGAGGAGATAGAACAGACTCACGAGTGTGCCAGACTGCAGAAGATTCTCTCCAAGGACCCTAATCAGACTATACACGTTATCAAAAAAGATAACGGACAATACACTGGAAATTGGAAAGAAACCATGGAAGAGCTACTTAAGGTACACTTCCCTGGATCAATACCTACCATGTCACCGCAGAACTCTCCAGCGACAGAACTGGATCGGCCACGATGGGCATCCAGGATAGACTGGCGAACAGCGAAGGCAGTGGTAGATGCGGAAAAAACAAAATGGGCTATTAACAGCTCCAAACTATATAAATCACCGGGACCAGACGGGATTTATACTATCCTAGGTACTCCAAAAAGGAGGCAACACACTGCACTACAGGGTAAATAAATTGCTCAGAGCTAACCTAGCTCTAGGGCATATTCCAACAACCTGTCAACGCATCAGAGCCACATTTATATCAAAACCTGGAAAATCTGGACAGGACACGGCTAAAGCTCTGAGACCAATCAGTCTAATGTCATTTTTGCTGAAGACTCTTGAAAAACTTCTCGACAGACATATCAGAGACAATATACTGGCCACAAGACCAACACACCGAGATCAATATGCATACAGAGAGGGAAAATCAACCGAAACAGCATTACATCAACTCATAAAAAGGGTTGAATACGTTATGGAAAACAAAGAGGTACTGCTCGCAGCCTTTCTTGATATGGAAGGAGCTTTTGAGAACACCTCCATTCTGGGATCGATGCCACGAGCTGCAGGTGGATAGACTACATACTCAGAAGTAGGCTCATAGAAACAACTCTGATGGAGGAGACAATGGCCGTACGTGCAACCAGGGGTTGTCCGCAGGGAGGAGTACTATCCCCGCTGCTGTGGAACCTGGTCATGGACGGGCTCATCAGAACCCTACACAGAGAAAGATTCAACACCATAGGATATGCAGACGACCTGGTAATTCTATCCCAAGGTTAATACAACAGTGCAACCAGAGACATACTCCAGATGGCTTTAAATGTAGTAACAGGCTGGACTGTAAAAGAAGGGCTACGCATTAGTCCTTCAAAAACACAGATAATTGCGTTCACCAGAAGAAGGAAAAGGGAAGGACTTGGCCCTTAAACGCTTAAAGGTGAACCAATACGATTGACGGATAAAGGAAAATATCTTGGGGTTATCCTAGACCCAGGCTTAACTTGGAACCGACACCTTCAGCACGTGATCAAGAAAGCTAAGGTGACCTTCATGGTTGCCAGACGCACTTACGGTACTAAATGGGGACTTAGACCTAGCATGGTACACAGGCTGTACAAAATGGTTGTCATTCCCAGGATCACATATGCATCTCTGGTATGGTGGCCAAAGATCAGACAATCCTCTGATATGCTAAAACTAAGCAAGGTCCAAAGACGTGCATGCATTGCCATTACAGGGGCAACACCTACAGCGGCGTTGAAGACAATGTGCGAAGCAAGGGCAGCACTAACCCGACTGGAAAAAGCATCAGATCATGACGTGGCACATGGGAGCGGACACACAGAGATAAGGCATGTGGATGATGATATTTTCAAAATGCCAACAGACCACATTACCACCAGATATATATTTGGCAAGAGCTTGGAGAATGTCATCAAAGATCGAAAGGAGCTTGAGGAAGAGAACGCACCACCACTTAGTAGAGCGAATGAACTGATCTGGTATACAGACGGATCAAAAAATGAGCTCGGCACCGGAGCGGGCATATACAGCAAGACAGGCAAATATGAAGGAATCGTCTCGCTGGGAAAATACGCCTCTGTATTTCAAGCAGAGGTCTATGCAATACTTGCATGTGTAAGGGCAAATAATATGAGAGCCTGCAACAACAGGCAGATCAGGATCTACAGTGACAGTCAAGCTGCCCTTAAAGCACTTCAGAGCTATAGGGTGACATCTCGGCTAGTATATGGAAATGCGGCGAAGAACTTAGGAGACTGGCGACACGGAACAGTGTAGCACTGGAGTGGGTCCCAGGTCACAAAGGAATCGCAGGCAATGCAAAAGCTGACGAACTTGCAAGAGTAGGATCGTCAACTCTGATGAACGGACCCGAACCTGCTGTGGGCATCCCTAGATGCTTAACGAGGTCATGGTTGAAAGGGTGGGTGAAAGAACAACACAATAAACACTGGAAGAATACGCCCAGGCAAATACATGGTAGGAAATTCATAAAAGAACCACCAGAAAAAGTAGCGAAAAAAAACTGCTCTCAATGAGCAGGAACAAACTACGCACCCTAACGGGGCTACTTACGGAATACTTTCCCACAAAGGAGCACCTAAACAAAATAGAGCTGTACAACGGAGACCTTACATGCAGAAGATGCAAAAAGGATACCGAAACAGCTCTGCATATACTATGCAACTGTGAGTCGCTGGACCACAGAAGGCAGAAACTGTATGGCAGAACCCAAATGACTCCAGAAGACTTCTACAACCAACCAGCAAAGAACCTGTATAAGGTAATACAGGGAACGGATTGGTGAATAGGTTGTAGTCAGAACACTGGAAGTATCATCCACAATAATCCCAGGAGGCTGAGGTGGTGCCGGCAAAGGGACAGCTCCTAATGAAAAAAAAATTAGATTTAAAAAAAAATGACATTTAGAAAAAAAATTATCCTATGAAATGTGTTCTAATATGGGGTAGGTATCTACAAATTCATTGGAAAAAAAGTTTTCAATGTATTATCATCGATTTTCCACGTAAAACTCCCCTAAAAAGTCGCTTTTTCACCAAATTCCTCTCATTAATATTAATACATTGAAAAATTCAATTATATAACATAGCGTACTGCAGAGATTATGGTTTAATCTCCAAACTTTATCCAAATTTTTTTTTGTGGTAGGTATCTGAATTTTTCACAAAAATACATACGATTTTCGACGTGAACCTTCATTGACCCCACTTTAATTTAATTATTGTTTCAATAACTGCCTCTACTTTTAATGTAATCTGAGCAATAGGTGTGTTCTTTTGTATGGCGATCTTAATTGGTTCACAAATTTTTAGATTCTATCATAACACTATATAAAGTTATAGAAGGTTAAGTTTACTAAAAGACGCCTGATCTAAGTATTCATTGTGAATAATTGTCTATTATTTAAAAAATTTTATATTTATAGAGAAACTATATAGTAGTTTCGAAAGTAGATGCTTCAAAGTGTTTGGTGGTGAAGTATTATTGAATTATATTAGTTTCGAAAAAAGATATGATTGAATGAAGTCTAAAAAAAACAAGTAAAATTAAGCATGCAAAAAAAACGATTTCATAATAATAACGTTTTATGCTTATTTGCAATGCTAAATCCGGAAGGAATTTTTGTTGGGATAGGTATTAATTGAATAGGAATTATAATTGTTTATATTCTAAACAGATTATCTTTATGGGTTGATAACTGCGGAGTTATGTCAGAGTGTCAGTCTGGCTTTCGTGAAGGCCAATGTTTTCACTTTGAGCTCTCTTATTAATCTACATATTAGACATAAAAGCCGAGAAGTGTTTGCAATTTTTGTCGATTTCAAAAGAGCTTTTGATTAAGTCCAGCACAATTTATTATGGCTGAAACTATTCAATCTTGGAGTCTCGTCAAAAATTATTGGCTTAATAAGAGCACTTTATTCACAAGACACTGTTCAAATAAAAGGTTCTGACGGCTTGACAATATTATATGATCTAACTTTAGGTGTTCTACAAGGAAAACCCTTGAGTCCCCTTTAATTTGCTTTGTTTATCGCCGATTTGGAAGACTACTTTTATGCTCAAGGAGCTCAAGGTGTAAATATTGATAATAAAAATGATGTTCTAACACTCCTGTATGCTGATGATCTCGTTATCCTGGCTCATTCTGAAATTGATGTTGCAAGGAAGCTGAAAATTTTGGAAAAATATACTGACACTAATCGTTTAACTGTTAATCTTGAGAAAACAAAAATTGTTAGGTTTTTAAAGGTGGATTCCAAAAACAGAACTACAAATTTTATTCTTAAAACGAGATCATAGAATTGAGTAATACATATACATTTTTGGGTGTAACGTTTTCTTCCTCTGGCTTATTCGGTGAAATGCCAACTGCAGCAGTAAAAAAAGTTAAACAAGCCGTTGGCGCTCTCACTCCTGTGATGTGTAAGGCAAAAATTGACATGTGGTACCCTTGGATCAAACTATTTGAATCTCTACCGTTAAGCGTTATGTTTAGCAGTGTCTCTGTTTGGGGTCCTCGTTATTTGGATGCACTAGAAAGGGTGAAAATACATTTTCTAAAACGAATACTTTTAGTAGCGGTTAATACTCCGGACTCTGTTATTCGGATAGAAACAGGAAGATTTAAGTTGTCGTACAATGTTTTCAAAATGACAATAAATTGGTTACTAAAGATTCTTGAAATGGAGAAATTTCGCTATCCCAGACTTTGTTTTGAGCAACAGCTACGTATTATGAATTCCGATACAACGAAGTATAATTGGGCATCCCAAATCAAACAATTTTTTGTTGACGTTGAATCACTGCAGTTATGGAATCAATTAACTTATGGTCATCTAACAGCACAAAAAACAACTACAGTTTTCCAAATAATATACCTTCCTGCACCAATCCGATATTGCTACATCGTCAGCGTACCGTTTCATGGCTCTAAATAATGCTTTCACCACAACACGTGAACCAAGCAATTAATTACTGTTGAAGTCTCCAATTCAGATCACTCGTACTTTGGCTCAACTTCGTACGGTTAATTAATTTAAAATGAAGTTCACATTAAACGGCATAACCTATAGTATAGATCCTACTTTAACATGTACTGTTTGTAACCTGGACAAGAAGGAAACTATTTTTCATATTTTGTTTGAGTGTCCGATATATACAGTTATGAAACAAAACATATCCTGTCTGCAAAATTTGGAAACATTAATAAATGCTCTACAAAATATAAACCTATCTGAGGGAAAAAACTATATGCTGCTACCTTTGGAATATTCTCAAATTGAGGTCATTTATACTCGATGAATAATGTATTTATTTTATTTTGTTTTTATTTTTTATTACAAACTGTCTTGTAAACTTAAAAAAAAATAATTTTTTTTGTATATTATCACACACTTACCTTGCTATAAACATTGTTTTTTATAAGAAATAAAGTTATTATTATTATTATTATTTATTATTATAATTGTTTACTGACGTTTTAGCTCTAGTTTCATTATAAATAAACTGATTTTACAGTTAGAGAATCTACTTTTTCAAATTTGAAAGTATTTCTATCTAAAAGTTGAGATCTTTCTCTACATTTAACATGAATTTATTTATTTTTCTGAATGTATAAGTCCAAAATTATTAACTTTTAAGTCGAGTTGTTAATCAATTTGGCTCACCCGTTCTTCGTGGCCACGAATTGACTACCACTGAAATTAATTTCATCTCGTAAACTTTATGATTAACAGAAAAACTTTTCACACAAAATTTGTAGATAAATACATAAGTTGAAATTTTGATTTCGAAGTTTTTCTGTATATTAATTATTTAAACAAATAAAACAAAGAAAAACAAAAATTTTCACTCGACGATTTTCCGGATAATCGCATGCCTAACATCGTAAAGTTTTTCCCATGTTAAACAAAACCCTTCTAAATACTCAATTAGAAATTTTGAAGTTTTTTTTTTGCTGAGGTTTCATGTGTATTTATTTGACATTTGACATTTGCTTCTCAACTTGCCAAATATCCAGAATATTGCCTCGCATATATAGACGCATCAAAACCACGGACGGCGTAGGTGCAGCAGTAAACATACAAAACAGCACCCTACAATTTAAGCTACCTGAAGCAAGCAGCGTATACACTGGAGAACTATACGCCATTCTGCAAGCACTCATCCACATAAAAATAAAAAATATTCCAAGATCCCTCATAATAACAGACTCGCTTAGCTCAATCCACACAATAAATCAACTTTATCCCACACATCCAGTAGCACTCCAAATTAAAGCCGAACTGTCACACATTGAAAAGTCAAATTGCATCGTGAAAATACTTTGGATTCCATCCCATATTGGAATAAAAGGAAATGACGAGGTCGATCGTAATGCGCGAGAAGCAATAACTAGTAAAACCGCGAGTGAAGTGCAAACGGTAGTGAACGTCGACATAAAACCGCTACTTAAAGAAAAAGTGCAACAATTGTGGCAAAATGAGTGGCAAATATCCCAATCTAAACTACGCGATGGGAAACCGGAAGTGAAACCTTGGTCAGAATTAATAAACAATAGATCACTACAAGTTATCTTAACTAGGCTACGGATAGGACACACCAGACTTACCCATAGTTATATATTTAGTAAAAGTGAACCCCCTCAGTGTGAAATATGCAACATTCAGCTAACTGTTAAACATTTACTAATCGAATGCCCAAAGTTTGAACAATCAAGACTAGACAATAACATAAACGACACACTAGAACTTATACTTGGTGAAAAATCTAATCACGAAAATCTTTTTAAATATATCAAAGAAATCAACATACTTACAAAATTATAAGTAATTTTTGTGTATATTTATATATGCATATATTTATGTCGCTAATTACCCCAGAGGTAGATGCGACTTTTTTGTAAATAAAAAAAAAATTTGACTAAGCTATTATATTGTATAATAAAGTTACCTTGTGTTTGTTCTCTAAAAAAATAGTCAAACTATTATTGCGAGAGAATTAAATTGCCTTTAATCAATAAAGGACTATAAATCAAAATAATTATCCACCTAGCCGGAACTAATTAATAAACTCGATGTCTTGGATTAGAAAAAGAGGTCCTTTCGTTGAATATCAGGAGATCCTGAAAACTGATAATCGAAAGCGAAAACTTGTTTTATAGCAAAAGTTAGATAGGGTTCCTTTCAGGATAATAAACACAGAAAAGTTTTATATAATAAAAGGACCGTGAAGCTTTTCTCTAACTTTCGGAATTTCTTGTCATCTTGTCGATATTGCCCAATTTATCAGAAAACTTTTATATTATTATATTATTCGAAAAAGAATAAAATGTAACGAAGTTGTTTTTTTTCTGTCACATCATAAATATTGTTTGTTGGTTTTTTTTCGCAAACTTGTTGAGAAACAATCGGATATAAAGTTATAATTGACTGGTCGACTGGTTGAGTTAATAAAAATAACTTTTCATCGCATTTTGAATCGATAAATGATTTCCTATACAGAGTGAGTTTCAAGTATAGAACAACCCATTTTGAAAAGAGCTCTGCACGATTTTTAGGTCTCTTGTTACATATTAGATATTCACATCATTGTCAAATATTTCCTTCAACCAATGTTCTCTTTACCTAAATGCTATGGTTTCGGAGTTATAGCTACATTTACATTATCCGAAGTTAAAATAATACAGGGTGATCATTTGAATTCCGACACCGATTAACCGATTAAGATATCGAGAGGCGGTTTTGGCTGAACGACTTCAGGAATTAAGAATTTTTTTTTTCATGCTGTTGCCAATTTTGTATTTTTCCCTAGATTCCAGGAAAAAATGAGGTTATTTGGAGATCAATAACTTAGACATTTTAAATCTATGTCTTTGTACCGTCGGATAGGCTGAAGCTTCTACTTTTCAAAAATATATGGTTTTATAGCAATTGAAGGTGTTCTTAACGAGCAGATTATCTTTAAAATATAGACTGCAATTCGTTGACTACAGTAATTCAGTCCATTTTTTTCAGCGCATAACTTCTGAACTAGTCATGACATCGAGAAGCTAAACATAAGAAATCATAAGAAACGTAATAGAAAATATTCCACCACAAATGTTGAGAGACTCTTTTTTAAATCTTCAACTACGCTTGCATAAATGTATTGACATGAATAGTGGGCATATTCTACAACTTTTGTATTAAAGAATATATGTAGGTTAATTGAGCACATACCTACATATAATATTGTACTTATTTTTTTTATTTTGTTTTTAATAAATTGTTCTGTTTGAACTGTTCTCAACAACAATAACTAAATCCATATAATGATGGCCAAAAAAGCCAAGTTTTTTTCTGGAGTCTAGGGAAAAAATACTACACTACTCAAAACAATTATCGCTTATTTTGAAAACCCTGTACAAAAGACTTTATTCATAAAATTGGTGAACTATGATTTTTAGTACTAAAAACATAGATGTTTTTCTGTATAACTGCAAAATGCTAAACCTTTTACTTATCAATGGCATGAGTTTGTACGAAGTTATTAATTGGATAAAATTAGAGATATGAATGATAACAACAGACGTCTTACTAGACATTTAACAGATGCTGAGGCACATACGGCTGTTACTCTGTCAGCTGAAGGATACAATCAAGTCCGAATTGCGCATATTTTAAATGTTACCCAGTCGTCAGTAAGTAGAGTGTTAATGCGGTATAGGGAGACTGAGGCATTCTCAAGACGTCCTGGCCAAGGCCGTAATAGGGTCACAACTGCAGCACAGATAGGAACAACTACGTTCAACTACAGCTAGGAACAAAATGCCCTAAGAAGAACTTACCAGGTTAGGATCAGTGATCAAACGGTTAGAAACAGATTGAGAGAATCTGGCTTGAGGCCAAGACGACCAGCAACGGGACCACGACTCACCGCGTATGTCGCGTATGCAGATTAACCTTCGCCAGGGAACACCTGAACTGGAGAGCTGCTGATTGGCACACGGTCTTGTTCACCGACGAGTCCAGATTTACTCTCTCAACAAATGACCGTCGTATAAGGGTGTATAGAAGACCTGGAACCCGATTTGTACAGGGTAACATTCGTCAGTTGGATGCATACGGTGGAGGAGGCATTATGGTTTGGGGAGGAATAAACTTTCGTAGACGTACTGATCTCCATATTGTACACGGTACTTTGAATGCTGAAAGGTACATTAATGATATTCTTCAAGAGTATGTGATTCCTTTTGCCCCATTTATAGGCGATAATTTCATATTAATGCATGCTAATGCCCGTCCACACACAGCACATTTTGTGACTAGGTTCTTGCAAGACACCGATATTGATGTCATGGATTGGCCAGCAAGGTCACCTGACTTAAATCCAGTTGAACATATGTGGGATGCATTTGGAAGAGCCGTTAGAGGAAGATTAAATCTACCTGAAACTTTGGAACAATTGTCTGAAGCTGTTATAGAGGAATGGGATATAATTCCCGAACCTTATGTTCAAAATTTAATTTTAAGTATGGGGAGGCGTTGCAGGGCAGTTGTAAGAGCTAGAGGGGGTAATACTGAATATTAATTAATGTTTTGTAGTGTAAAATTCATTATGGTCGGCTAGTAATGTTAATTTTGTTCTTTGGTTTTAAGACAAACAAAACACTAAAAAATTGAAAGTTGCTTTATTTCGTTACATTTTATGTAAATTTTGCAATACTTCGTGAAATCCCTTAAAACATGTCATTATTCGATAAAAAATATTCAAATCAATGGTATTTTTATTTGTTGATTGCATATAGACATTTAAGAAGATATGCGATAATTGTTTTTAGTAGTGTATATTGGCAACAGCGTGAAAAAAATATGTAATTCCTGAAGCCGTTTAGCTTCTCGATATCATGATTAGTTCAGAAGTTATGCGCTGACAAAAATGTACGGAATTACTGTAGTCAACGAATTGCAGTCTATCTCTTTTAAAGATAATCTGATCCTTAAGAACACCTTGAATTGCTATAAAACCATATATTTTTGAAAAGTAGAAGCTTCAGCCTATCCGACAGTACAAAAACATACAGGGTGTTCAATTTAATTTAATTTCCTGGAGTCTAGGGAAAAAATAAAAAATTGGCAACAGCATGAAAAAAAATTCAGTCAAAACCGCCTCTCGATATCTTAATCAAGTTCCAAGTTATGGGCTTATAAAATTTGTCGGAATTCGAATGATCACCCTGTACATTTAGATTCATTAGATAATTGAATGAACTCGTTAATTTTGAATAATCTTCAATGATTTATATCCTAATTGAAATATCATAGCAAGGTCTACTGTCAGTAAATTAGTAAGAAGTTTAACGAAACTGGTGAAGTAGATTTATCCAAATCGTGGCGCAAAAACGTACTGCAGCTGAGGACAAATCTTAAATGTTTATTTTATGTGATGGGTATATCCACATTTAAGTGTTACAAAAATTGGGAATTTTAGAAAACATAAAGTGAAGGCGATTACAGCAAATATTCAAAATGCTGTTCGGTTCTTTCAATACAACAAGCTTGACTTCTCAATTTTTTATATCTCTGTGGTAATCATATCTTTTAATTTCTGAATATTGGCAGATTTTCTTCCATAAACGATGTTTTTTCAGTGAGAAAATAGTTTGAAGCCTTTCAATCCATCTTGTGGGAAACAAATTATTTAGATATTGCCTTGACAACTCGGCTTCGGTGAACTATACGGAGTTTTTGACTGATTTTGCAAAAATTCGATAGTACTCACCTATTTTGAAGATTTTCGGTCGACAAATTTGCGGGTTACTGATTCAGAATTCCCAGAGAAAAATAAAATAAGAAAGAATTTTTTCTACATTTCAACCAGATAGTTTATAGAAAAAACAGTTTCAATGTATCGACAACTATTCAAGAAGATATTTTCTCTTAAATTTTAATGAAAAATTCGATCATTTTCCTCGCACTATTATCACAAGTATAGTTTTTTTCACGATCCAAGAAATGGACTCGACTTAAATCAGGCTTGAGATGCAATGAAACCACAACACTTTCCGAATTCGATATACAGGGTGTCCCAAATAAGAGTGACTGATTTTAATCATAAATGCCCAGCTTATTAATTGCTCCAAAGAGATGGAGTTTTCACAATTTTCACTAGTTTATTAAAGATATTTTTTTAGGCTTGGCTGGCATTTCATCTCATTAACACAGGGTGTTTTACTAATGTTTGTCAAATTCAAAGGGGAAAATATGTATTTTTTTCAATGGAACACCCTATAATTTTTGATCTCATTCGAAAGAGCAATCATTCTCCTTTCCAAAAATGTATAGTTTTCTATCTTTTGTTTCATTAACAACAAAGATATTCGAGAACAAAGATATTCGAGGTTTCATGTAGTAGTACATCTTTAATTAGTAGTTTCATATGAACGTATTTTGATGCCTAAAATCAACTCATGTTGTGACCGTTTGACGCATAACAACAAAATCAGCAATTTTGACATTAGTAATTTTGTTAAGTCATATAAGTCGGTTTCGGAATGATCTATACAGTGAGTAAAAAAGCTCAAACTGCAATAATTTATGCAGAAACGAAATCAATAATTCAAACAAGGAGGATATCCACAAGGAAATTTATGAAAAATCCGCCGTCAGTGAATATAATTAAAAAATTGTATGTACAATTTATCGAAACTGGTTGCATTGCACACTTAAAAAAAACAAGAAATAATGATGGTCTTTTAAACAAGTTGATGTCAATTAATGAAGTGCCACATGATAACGATCATAAAATTTCAATTAGAAAAATTGCTGGAATTTTAGAGCTTAGCAAGAGTGACGTTCAAAAGACTTATCAAAAATTGTACGAGTCAGATTATGAAAAACGAGTAGTGGTATGTGAGACTTTACTTGACTTATTAAGAAACGAACCCAATTCATTATTAATTATGTCTGATGAAGCAACGTTTCACATTAATGGCATGTGTAACAAAAATAATTGTAGAATATGGGGTTCTCAAAAACCAAATTTCTTTTAAAACGAATTTGTTGTTATGCGTCAAACGGTCACAGCATGAGTTGATTTTAGGCATCAAAATACGTTCATATGAAACTACTAATTAAAAATGTACTACTACATGAAACCTCGAATATCTTTGTTGTTAATGAAACAAAAGATAGAAATCTATACATTTTTGGAAAGGAGAATGATTGCTCTTTCGAATGAGATCAAAAATTATAGGGTGTTCCATTGAAAAAAATACATATTTTCCCCTTTGAATTTGACCAACATTAGTAAAACACCCTGTGTTGATGAGATGATATACCAGCCAAGCCTAAGAAATCTCTTTAATAAACTAGTGAAAATAGAGAAAACCCCATCTCTTTGGAGCAACTAATAAGCTGGGCATTTATGTTTGAAATCAGTCACTCTTATTTGGGACACCCTGTATTATAATAATATATCTAATATTTTTATGGCTTTATTGCATGTCATTATTCCATCTCAGATTAGGTCAGTTTCTTGGATCGTGAAAACGACTATACCATTTTCTCAAGTACGTTCTATTTTCATGCTTATCACTTTGTTTATTTAAATAACAAATGACAAGAACATAATTAG
>CAJUYI010002814.1:0-27857 GCA_910591695.1 Galerucella pusilla | reverse complement strand
TGTGAAAGTTTTTTACTTCCGGATTTTAAAAAAGATTGCAAATTATTGTATAAATGAGCAATTTTTTTAATAATAAAATATATTAATATATTTTCTTGTTATTTATGGGAAGTTAAACATTTTTATAGGATTTTTATTTCAACGTTTCAGTAGAGTTCCAGCTACCGTTATCAAGAGTAAATAATTTTTATAAATGTTTTCTCTTTTTGACATTTACAAAAACATTCGACAACTAGACTGTCATAATTTTCGAAAACTTAACAATTCAGTATGTTGAGGGTTTATCAAAAAGAATTAAGGAAATTTGGAATCAATTAAATATTCGAACTACTTTCAAATCTACCAATACTTAAAGAACAATCCTAGCAAAAATTGAATAAATGAAAAAAATTTAATTTAAGTGAAACATACAGACCATGAAAAATCAGAATAAATGAACATAAAAAGTACATTAAAGGCATGATAGATCGCTAAGAAATATTTAAAATATTCAAATGCAACTTCTCTCTAACCTTCTTGTGAGCTACAGGGTATTTAAAGGTGTAGAAGAAATACAAATTTTATTTTATTTCATAACTTCTCGGGGATTAGAGAATAAAGAAACAATTGCAGACAAATGTCTTTAGCTCTTAATACAGAATGTTTCAAAAATATGGTACAATAAAAGTTTACGAAATCCTCGTACCACGCCACTGGATTATTAGAATTTGACATAATTAATAAGTTTAAGTGTTTTGAAAAGACAATAACCCACAAATTTTTTTAAAATTTGTACTCTCATTCCCCAAAAAGATAAGATATAAAATGTGTATTTCTTCTGCATCTTTTAACAGCCTGTATCTCACAAACTAAGAAAGTTGCATTTGGGTATTTTTAATATTTCTTAACGATCTATCATGCTTCTAAATTACGGTACTTACTTATTTACGGGGCACCCTGTTTAAGTAAGGTACTCGTATTAACAAACATGCCAGGAAAGAGAGGCTGCGAACATTATAGCAAAAGTGTCCAATAGTGAAAATTGAAGAAGGTATTTGAATGCAACTAAATAAATGTGTAGCAATATTTCAGCGAATGTAGACAAATTTGGTAACCAAAGTTGGAAAGAGAAATTTTCAATAATAATTTATAATGCATTATCAGGATAGTCATAGGTTTTTTTCCAGATTTATTTATAAATTATACTTGGAATTGCTGTTAACCAATACACACTTGAAAACATCAAACCATAAAAACTGATTAACATATTAAAAATATCCCTCGCTTAAAACTTGTCGTTTTCTTGTTGATATTTGTTGTTCAATTAGTGTTAGTTTTATATTTAATTAAGTATTTTACATTATTACTGGCATTGGTGGAAGAGCAGGAATAAAGGACTACATACTCTTCTGAACCTGAACCAATCTAGCCATTTATTCACATCAGTTGGAAATATTCGAAAAATTGTCTCTATTTTTTTATTATTGGAACTTTAGTTCTTTACGTCAGGTTATGTTTGAGCGACCGGGGGTCGCGACGCAAAAGATCTGACCTTTACGCGTTACGTTCGCTACGTTATGTTACGTTGCTTCGTTATGTGCCTTGCTTGCGTGCTTGTGCTCTCTCCTTAGTCTCTCTCTCGTTTACGAAGCAGCGATTCATATGCTCCGGCCGGGATTCGAACCCGGGCCGCACGAGTGGAAGGCGAGCATTCTACCACTGAACCACGGACGCTATATTAAAATTCTATGCAAAGCTGGTATTCGCAGTGCTGGTGATCTACTTGAATTTTTTCGTATAAATTTTTACTATTATTTCCATAATTTTTTTGCGCGATTGATCTTTTCTGCTTATTTACAGCATCGGTTGTCAAAATGACATGAGGATTAAGGGGTCTAGCACATTTACTTTTCGAAAGAGGGTGTTGAAATTTTGAAAACTTGAATGTTTTAATTCGATAACTTTAAAATGGATGGATAAATTGATTTGACATTTGGCAGGTTGTTTTTAAATATACGATGCTGTTATAAGTAGATGTTGCCAGTCGAACTCCCTCATGAAGGGTACCGTACCATTATCTATAATAATGAATATTCTGCTAAATATTTCAAACGTCTACCTGTTGTCGTTATTAATATCAAGCAGAATAATTATTTAAAAATAAAATTCACAATAAAAAAAACTTCTTCACAGGGAATCGAACCCGGGTCTACCGCGTGAGAGTCTGGTTTGCTTACTACTCTACCACCAAAGAATATGCAAATTGTTTATCTATAACGTCAAATGTATTACATAATATTTGTTTAAAAGGAACTAAAGTTCCTACCGTCTGTCCCGCGACACGTTCTACCTTTTTATTCTTATATATTCATTTCTCACGAGAAAATAACTGTAATAAGCAAAAAACCTCTATCCTTTAAAAATAGTTCCTAGACTATAATACTATTAGAATATCATCATTCAACGTTTTCATCAAAAATATAAGTTGGGAACGTTTTTTTGAAAATTTAATTGGTAGTTGGAAACGTTGAAATACAGATATAAAAAAAATTTCTCAAAAAATTACAAAAATTATAAATATCCACGCCCATGGTCGACTTTTTTACTGGTTCAATTTCCTGTAAATCTGTCGGTAGCGTAAGAACGATAGTCTATAGCCCTCGGTTTCCTACCTGAGCATGAGCTGCTTGTAATGTATAGAATAATATGGAATAAATATGTTTATAAAAAAATCTGCGTACAAAACAACTGACATAATTATTACCACAACACAAAATTATACAGTCTATAGGAGATATTCTATAAACAATTGTTGAATTTTCAAAATTAGACAATCTGCTAACTCCATTTTACTATTCTCAAGAGCGTAGATATGGGGGTAATTACCGCCTCCCCCCAGTGCCGCTAAAAAAGAAAGGTAAACTAAAAAAATTGGCACCACATCAGGGACCATAAGCAGCACATAGAATGTCACAAAGTTTAAAGAAACAGTCAAACAAATAATAGTAGAATATTAGGGTAATTTGAACACTCGTTTAACTTTAGGACAAGTGACGTCATAAGATCTGGAATAATGTTTGCAGTATTCGTCAGAGTGGCTGGCCAATGGACTCATTTACATATTTTTTTATTTTACCATTAGGAAGAGCACATCATTTTGAGGCTCTGTGCAAAAAATTAGACGTCAGCGAGACTCCTAAGTCGCCTAAAAAAAGTATAAACATTAAGCAGCGCTCCTCTCCGAGAGCGGACACCGCGCCGATCGGTTTTCGGTTAGATGACTACTTCGCTAGTAACAGTAGGTATTTTGCTAGCTTATATGCTTATTATTTATTATAAATTTTAGCAAACTCTAAACAGTGTTATGTTTGTGAAATAAGAACGTTTAGAAATAATTTAAACTATTTGACACAATGGACCAAAGTCAGAGTGAAAAAAGCTATAGATATTGTGCGGTTCCAGAATGTAAAAGTACTACGATTAAAACATCTAACAAAACATTTATTTCTATTAATAAGGATGCAAAAAAACGGAAGCAATGGCAGAAAAGACTCAAAGCATTCACTGATAAGTCAACATACTTTGTTTGTGTATTTTTAGGATTTCATTTTTCTTCAATAAGAATTGTTATAAATTACCTTATAAAATACGTTGTGAATCCATATTGAGAGGGTTATTGAAAACCACACGCTTGTATTAATCTAATTTTTTTTAAATACGTAGATGATATTGTTCTTATAGCTTGTGTTGTTATTAATGTTCAAAATTATTCAATAAAATAATGGGTCAGTTCTTCACAAATTAAATTTTATTAAATATATACCGCTTTTTTCCAAAAAAACAGGTAATCTTTTACAGTAGATCAACAAAACTGGCTTATATTATGTTTTGAAAGAAATTATTTTATTTGATTCAAAGTCCGGATCAGCTCTAACAAATATCGCTTTTTTTACCAGTGAGGTACATGTGCATTTGGATCTGATGTAAACATTTGGAACTATTATTACCTGCTCCATCAAAATAAGTTTTTCTTGTTCTTTTCAACATTGGTGATTTAATTTCCACTACACATTCATCATAAATAGCATTTGGAGATGCTCCTTGAATTGGGCAGTCTGCAGTTAAAAAAATTGCAATTTTTTACTGAGTAACCTATAGCGGTATCTCCGTAACTTTGTCCACCAGATCAGGAATAAAATAAAACATCTGGAATCACCCTGTATATAATTAGTATTTATGAAAATATTGACATTTTCAATCATTCTGGCCGGAAAACAGCCAAAAACGATGTGTCACATAGTATAAAATTATAATTTAATAAACTCGTGTTTTTAAAAAACTTCATAATCATTAGCAAGTCCACTTCTGGAAGATTTAATGAGTCTCCCTTTTTAAAATTAGGTCCACGCATTTTATTTTATCCACACAAAATTTTGCGAGTAATTCAAGATAAATAAATTCTACGCGAGGCACGTTACAGTCAGAAGCGTCATGTTTGTGAACATTAACTTTCATATGTGGTGACGTCACAGTCATAGTCTTCGCCCCGCTACGGTATGCTTGTTTAATTGGTTGTATTAGGAGAACGACATATTCTATTGACATAAAATTTTCAGAATCATATTTTTATCCTTAGTATTTTGTTTTACGACAGTTAAAAATGATTTAAAAATTTTAGTAAATGAGCCCATTGCTGATACGGCCGAAGCCAAAATATCCAACGAAGAAGAATTAAAGCTGATGATTTTGTCTTTATGTTTATGTCTAATTGTACTTTTGAGTTATTGCTGACTTATAGAAAGAAATGGAGCCAGGCTTTTTAAAGGGTATTGCAGAAAATCTGCTAAAGTTGATTTTATCATTGTGGACGAGTTTTAAAAAACTTCAGGAAATTTACTTAGCTCATGATCAGAGTAATTACCACGGTTGATAATGTCAAAGGTAGTGACGTTTTCAAGGGCTCACTAATGTCGTCATCGCCTTATAACTTATAACCATTTATAGCCACATCGACCAAATGCGTTTGATATTTACCGGTTATTGATTGTTATTCTCCTAAAATAGATTACTGTAAATCGTCCTTTTTTTTTATTATAGAAAAATCTCATCGGATGTATGGGCTCGATATTCAATTTTTTTTAATTAACATCATCAAGGATTTAGTAATAGGTACACACGCCCCAGTTGTTCAATTTCACGGTTATAATCCCCCACAACATTTACGAGATAGGCGTGCGTCCATGTGTACAATTATCCCTATAAGCACAAATATTAGATTTGACATTTTCAGGTGCGGGTTCAGTTTATTCAACGATCAAAACCAACTTCATTAAGTACATTAGTTAGAGGGATTATTCAGAAAGTACAGTTATATTGAATAAAAGGGTACTGTAGTCGAAGAAACATCCTTTTTTCTTTCTCTATTCTTTATCTGTAGAGTAGGGAGGGTGAGTGTAGGCTCACAGCACTTGGGCCACATTTGACCCATTGTACATCTCCCAAGGAGTTGCCCTCCTAGGTCATCGTTCATCCTGTCCTTCCCAGCAAGGTAGACAGGTCACTAGGAGACATCTCCGTTATATCGGCAGGTGTAGGGCAACACTAACCAAACACATACTATCTTATTGACGATAACTCCGGACACTCGTATAAGACATGCCTGACAGATTCACCTTCCTGTTCACAAATCCTGCATAGAGGTGTGTCCACTAGGCACTAGCCCCATAGTATGGAGGTGTTTTCTTAGTTGATAGTGGCCAGTCAGAAATCATACTCTTAAACGTAGGTTTTTCCTGGCCATCGCCAAATATTTCTTTGGCGCCAGCTTCGCAGGGTCGCCCTGGGTAATCCTGGCAAGACTGCATCCTTTGATTCCATCCCATCTCTTAAGTGATTGAGCATGAGTGTAACGTTTGGCTAGTTTTGCAATTGTCGAAGTTGTCAGGCCGTAGGTGTCACTGGGTCCTGAAATTTTTAGTCCAGGCGCTTGCCTGGCAAAAGAATCGTCAATGCGATTACCTTTACTCCTGTCGTGCTCTTTAACCCACCTCAGGATAATATTGTTATCTGCCGATGCGTTAGCTAAGTCTTGGTGACACTAGTACTAGCCCCGATATAACACGTTGTCTGTTCAAGGCTAATAGAGCTTGTCTACTGTCACTGTTATGTTTTTGCCAGAAATTCCTTTTCTGGTTAGTTCTTTTGTGGCAATTGAGATACCAGCCAGTTCTGTTTGAACCACGCTGGTATTTTTTCCCTTGCCCCACTTAATCCTTAGGCTTAGTGCTCTGGAGTAAACTCCACATCCTGAGTCTTCTTTCGTTTTTGAGCCATCTGTATATATGGTATTGCATTTGCAGAATCTGACTCTGTGTTCTGTTTTATTTGTACTTTATAGGGTTTAATTGCATCATTGGCTGGTTGCAGCAGAGGTAGCTCAGTAAGCGCCTCTGGTCATAGGCTTAGCCTCAATTGGCCCACTCCTACTTCGGGGTTTACACCAGCCGAGCGCAATCGTACAATGGCCATTAATGCAACTTCCTTGCGTACAGGTTTAGAGGGCTCAGACCAGTAATTAACTCCATTGCCGCGGTTGATGTTGTTCTCATGGCTCCTGTGATGTTTAAATCTTTCTCTATTATTAACATATGAAATGTATGGAACAAAAAGCAACTATATTTTTTTAAATTATTTCATAACTATCTCAAACTTTCTATGTAATAGTATATTATTCAACAAGCATATAATGATGGCTATTATTCACGATGGTGACATATACACCTAGGTGAATATGAGTTATTATGTGCAAGTCCAATTTAGGAAGGGATTATGGGTTTTCATAATAAATTTGACAATAAGTTTAAGAATACGTCACCAAATTTAACATCATACGCTCTATATACAACAGCTTGATAAATTATTATACAGATCACGTAATTTCTTATGGAACCTTCCTGGATTACACAAGTACGACAAGGAAAACATGAGAAAAACAGCTTGAAAGAGAGAGAAAGTATAACTGTTTGCGCGCATCGGAGGCGTACACTCAGGTCTAGGGGATGGCCGAATGTTGATTGTCCTTTACAGAGAGAAAGAGAATTCACTAGTAGGTGGTATTCAGAACTTGAAAGAGAGATAAAGTGTAACTGTGCGCGCGCATCGGAGGCGTGTACCCAGGTCTAGGGGATGGCCGATAGTGAATTCTCTTTCTCTCTGTAAAGGACAATCAACATTCGGCCATCCCCTAGACCTGGGTACACGCCTTCGATACGCGCGTACAGTTATACTTTCTCTCTCTTTCAAACTGTTTTTCTCATATTTTCCTTGTCGTACTTGTGTAATCCAGGAAGGTTCCATAAGAAATTACGTGATCTGTATGTCTTGGTAGCATAAAGGTGAATAATACTCCAGCAAACAAGAAGCGAAGCTTCCTATCCTTTTTTTTAAGTGCATGTCCGAAATATACTTGCCATACTTCACTTTGTCGACGAATTATATCGCCCACATTGAAAAATTGTATCATTTTCTTAGTGGATTCACTAAGTTACCTATCAGTCAACGTCGGTCTCTCAAGGTCATAAGTTTTAGTTACCAAAACATCAGGGCATCAATTCTTGACGACAATAGAATAGAACCTTTCCTAGAGATAATTATTCTTTTCTGCTCTACTGCTTTTCTCTTATGATCAAAATCACGTTTTCTGGAACATCAGGAAGGTAGATCAAAACAGCGGTGGAATAGTTCGCAATTTTGGTTGATGTAACAGTAATAAATGAACACGTCAGTTCTTCAATCTAAAATCCACCAATAAATATAAAAACGCAGTTGGTGGATTGATGGATCTACCGGCGAATAAAAATACATGCCGGATGATATCTACCTTATACTGATGAGGCGCAAATACGCCTCAACCGGTCTATAAGTGATATTGTCCTTTCGAATTGCAAACTAACCGTTTAACTTTGAAGTGTAATTCAATGTTCTTCGTGGCATATAACCAGGAAGTTGTTGTTTTTTAGTGAACGGTCTTTGATCATCTTTTCAAAGACTCTGTAAGGCGTTATAATAGTATAATACTATAATAATAATGATAATAATGTCTATATCCGAAAAAAAATGTTTTACAAAGTGTAATACAAAAGGAAAATAACATGATAAATCGCTGAAGCTTGAAGCTTGTATGCGATAATAAATTTAATCCTATCAATAATCATACATGTACTCGAACCATTCAAAACACTAATCAATTACAATTACAAATAGTAAATAAATAAAAAATAACAAAACATAGAATATTTACTTGCTTTAGACCTCATAATATTCCACGTATGTGGAGTATATGTAAAGAATTAACCGGAAAAGTTGAGAATCATGTTTGTTACTTACAGGGTGATCCAGAAAAAATAGCTGATGAGTATAATAAATATTTAATATCAATTGTTCCAGACCTAATTGCACAAATTAATCATATTCCATTTAGTTGCAATATTCCTTACAACCCTCAAACAATGTCTGTGTCTAGCTTGTCTTTAGTTGATCTGATAGATTTGGCAAATAAAATAAAAAACAAGTACACTTCTGGTGAAGATGAAATTCCAGCATACCTAATTAAAAAGATAGTGAGAGTAATAGGTGATGCCTTGGTATATATAATTAATTATTCCATTAGATTTGGTGTATTCCCAGCCCAATTAAAACTAGCCGTAATAAAACCGTTACATAAAAAAGGTGATCCTGAATTAATAGAGAATTACAGGCCTACAAGTATTTTGCCTAGTTTTTCAAAGTTATTTGAGTTAGCCATGAGTCACAATTTGGTAACCTTTTTTAAAAAATGTCAAATTTTTAGTAATAATCAACATGGTTATTTAAGTAGAAAATCTACACAAACAGCAATATTTCAATTCACAGAGAACATAGTAAATTTAATGGAAGAAAAATACTTAGCAATGGGTATGTTTCTTGATTTATCAAAGGCATATGATTGTCTTGACCACCAACTTTTATTAATTAAATTAGACCAATACGGAGTGATAGACAATTTCTTGAAGTGGATCCAATCCTACTTGTGCAATAGGCAACTAAGAGTATGTATTCGTAACGGCCCTCAAAGTAGTAAATCTACTGTAATTACCACAAATATTGGAATACCACAAGAAAATATGGCCCTTTGCTCTTTGTGATTTACATAAATGACTTGTCAAATGAATTTTAATAATAATCAATTTATGACAGTATATGCTGATGATACTAACCTTTTGGTAGGAGGAGAAACATATCCAGAAGTAATTTAAAACTGTGACAATTTATTTAAAAAGAAAAAGGAGTGGTTTACAAAAAATAAACTGATTTTAAATGAATCAAAAACCAACGTTATACTCTTCAACACTATACCAATAGAATATGGACCTGAGGTTGTTGAATTGGAGGATAAAGTTAATTTTAAGGTATCGAAATATACAAAATTCCTAGGGGTCTTTGTTGATGAACGTTTAAATTGGTCACAGCACATTGATGAGACATCGAAGAAACTGAGCAGTATTACTTATGGGTTACGGGTTGTTACCAAATATTTAAATAAAGAAACATCAAAGATCCTTTATTTTGCCAATTTTGAATCCATTTTAAGATACGGCATTATTTTCTGGGGTAGTTATAGCTACTCGGAAAAAGTATTTATAGTACAAAAAAGGGCAGTTCGCATAATAAATTGCATGAATTTTGAGGATTCTTGCAGATCCATATTTAAAACAAATGGAATTCTCACATTGTATGGATTATACATATTTGAATGTTTAATGTACCTTTTTAAAAATAAAGTAATATTTGCTGTGTGACACACAGCTCACAGCTATAACACCAGGAGAAATAATTTTATTTATCCACATCACCGATTAACCATTACTGCCATTACTGAAAAGTCTCCAATATATATGGCAATTAAAATAAATTACCATTACGAATAAAAACCTTAATATCCAGCAATAAATTTAAGAAGGAAATTAAAAAACTTCTTGTTGACATTGAGCCTTATTGCATTAATGATTATTTACATGCAAATTTAAACTAACTTTCCCTTAAATGTTAAAGTTGTGACGTCATTTCATTCTCTGTTAACAATTATAATTTTTTTTTTGTAAATGCTAGCATTTTCTGAAATATATATATTATTATTATTATTATTATAACATAATAAGTGTCCAAAAGTTGGTATTTAATCAAAAATTAATAAGTTGACATATAAACCAATTCCCCCACTAAAGGACAATCCTTGAAAGTGGATATGAATTCTGTTTACTATTTATTACCATTATTATTAATTAAAATTAAGCCAATGCTACTTAATAAAAATATTACCAGTGAAAGATCATCACTATACACTCATAAGAAATCCAAGAAAAAAATAATAATAACATTTAATACATTATTACCATTACATTATTACTATTACCTTTGACGTCTATTAAAAAAACAATCATTTAAAAAAAATCGTTAAAATATTACGTATTTTTTCGATTTTTTAGATGCCCTTATGAAGAAAATCTAACTAGAAGCGCGAGCATCCCTAACCCGACTCTGTTTTTTTTCACGCGCTCTCCTGGAACCAACTGCATGGTAGGTAGCAGAACACTCCACTTTTATGACCTAATTTTCAACACGTACTCGTTAACATACTAATGACTTAGTTGGCAGATAGATTCGCACAGGTAATACTGCATTTTACAGGTCTTGTTACGGTTTCTGCAAATAAAGTTAAAAATGAAAGCTACTTTATATATTTTAAATTCCTATTTTGATTTCAACTAAATTATCACGTCCCTATTAACTGCAGATTTTAATCCTGGCGTTATACACCAAAAATCGCCTTTTTGCGATAATCGCTGGTATCAGCTTGAAACTTTGTATAAAGGTTGCAAAAAATACGTGCAATAAAATAGTACTAACTCGTAAATGCAAAACCTTGCACGACATTGTTTAAATGACAATATTGTGCTATTTTCTAGTAGAATTACTCGTTCATTCGTGAATATCTTTTTTGCTCTTGATTATGAAGGAAAAATGTAAAATACTTTTTTTTGTCTTCTAAAAACGAACAATATGAAACCAACCGCGTCGAAAAATATTGATTAGATCAAAAGTTATTGATGATTAAGTTTAAATAAACATTAGTTAGATTAAACAATATTAGATTATTTTGTTAACAATAACAATATCCTGTAATTGTGCTTAATTACTGTACTCCGTCAACAGATCACGTGTGCCAAACCCGCAATCGGTAAGTTGAATAGTTAACGAGTTATAGCGTTATAAACAAATTGACGTAGCATTTTTTTGCAATAAACCTGTACCACTTTGTCACTTTCCCTGCATGACGCTGATTTTTTCTAAGGTAGATTACGTACGGTATAATCGAGCGGCGTCGTTATTTTTTCAAAAATTGCATTTGCACGGCAAAGATAATTATTTAATTATACGTCCTTACTTGTAAAATGCAATATATTGTTAATGAGACCTGATTTTGTAACTTTTTTTTTCGACAACGACAATAGATTTCTCTCGTCGCGAGGTATGAAATCAAAAAAAAAATCATCCAAATATCTTAATGGATCCCAAGAAAAGTCGACTTTAAGTAGCACCGCTCAATTTGAATGGCTGCGTGCAGATTTTCAGCGAGTCGGCCGAGCGGCTCGAGCGCTTCCCCCACTCCTCGGCCGACGGCAGCAACTGATATTTTCCACGCATTCCCGAGTTTTAACAATTTTTTTTCCGCAGATATTGTCTATTTAATCGGATGATCTTTCGAGTGATGAAAGCACTCCGTCTCCCGGTCGTGCTCGTATTTTTTTTTTACCTCTACTCGCCCAAATTGTTGAACAATTGACTGTCAACTTTGCCGGCTTATATCTCGGTTGTTTATTAACGAAAGTTGATTTTGTTTAGTGTTATTGAAAGCTCATTAAATTTCCTATCGATGTGCGTTGTCAAAAGTTACAAAATCAGGTCTCATTAACAATATATTGCATTTTACAAGTAAGGGCGTATAATTAAATAATTGGTTGGTTTCATATTGTTCGTTTTTAGAAGACAAAAAAAAAGTATTTTACATTTTTCCTTTATAATCAAGAGCAAAAAAGATATTCACGAATGAACGAGTAATTCTACTAGAAAAAAGCACAATATTGTCATTTAAACAATGTCGTGCAAGGTTTTGCATTTGCGGGTTAGTACTATTTTATTGCACGTATTTTTTGCAACCTATATACAAAGTTTCAAGCTGATACCAGCGATTATCGCGCTAAACTCTAAATCACCTGGACTAATTTGTTCTTCACATTTGACTAATTGAAAACACTGCTTTTTTGTGCGATTTTATCAAAGGTAATACCACGAGTGCTTCCGAGGAGTCGAGTTATCTCCGAAGTCCGGCAGGTAGATTCTTGTTAGGGTCGAGAGGAAAAGGCACGAGTTGTCTTCCTTCATAAACCATTCCAGAACACCTGATATTACTTTGAAGGACAACCGATCAGTTTGACAAGTGCTTTAACTGTCATATAATATATTTTGTCTACGACTATTTGATAATTTTAACATTTTACGTGTGATTCTTCAAATATAATCACCAGTGAATATATTGAATATACAGTGTGGAAACCACTTATGGAATAAAATTCTTTATGTCATTATTTTAGAAAATTATAAAAAATGCCGAGACACGTCAACTTTTGAATTGAGTTGTGCGTTATGTAAACATAAATGTAAATGTACAGGGTGAATCACGCAAGTGTGCCATAGTTGGTGTTTTTTTAATGAAACAACCTGTATATTTGCATATTTTTGAAATCCTCTTAATGAACCGATTCCAACAAACTAAATAATGTTTGGTCAATTATGAATTATATTGGGTGAAATTTTTATTTTTACAGTTATTAAACACATACATAAAATACCTGATATATCTGATTTTAATACATTAAAATAAATGCTCAAAATGTTCTCCACCTAGTTGTTGGCAATAGCACAGTCTCCTATAGAACTCATCCTTAACTTTGTTTAAAGTTTGAGGTGGAATATTCCGTATTTCTGTAGTTATCCTGTCTTTGTGGTCTACAATGCTAGTTGGTTGTGTTGCAAATACTTCGTCCAATCCATTTATTGGGGAATATTTCATCTAAATAAGTTCTTACCATTAAAGCATAATGGGGTGTTGCCCCGTCTTGCTGGAACCAAACATTTTCATTCGGTAAGATAGGATCTATTGCGTTGGGATATAAGTTTGCCAGCGCAGGAATTACTTCATTTCTAAGCATAATTAAATATTTTTTCAGCTGTCAAATTTCCATCTATAAATATAGGACCAATAATATGGTCGCCTATGATACCGGCCCAAACGTTCACCTTTTGAGGGTACTCAGTATGTGTCCCACGCATCCAATTAGGATTCTTTGCTGATCAATATCTACAGTTCTGTAGGTTTACCTCTCCATTCAATGTGAAAAAACAATGGTACAAACAATGGTACCAAGAGCTATCTCATTTCTGTTAGGCTTATTCATCAATCTTTCGCAGAAATACATTCTACGATCTGGATCGTCTTCTGTTAACTCCTGCACAAAAGTTAATTTGTAGGAATGAAGTTTTTCTTTATTAAGACATTTTGAAGAAGACAGTTGTATGACTAACATTATTTTCACGGGCAATTTGACGTGTACTTGAAGTTGGATTCTCTTCGACACTTAACAAAATGTCCATGTTCAAGTTCTCTGAATTGTGCATGAATTTTAGACACAGTACTTTGTGAAATATTAGGCAATTCGCGATACCTGTGATTAAATAAGTTTGCACTTCAACTTGACTTCTGCAGTTATCCCCGCACCCGATCATCATTAAAATTTCAATTCGGTGAGTCTCTGTTAAATATTTCATTGTTATGTCTACAAGAAAAGAGTGTTTGACAAAGATTTTACTTTTTCAGTATAAACGGTCAACACATCAACAACTGACAGAATAGAAAACAATCCACATTATTTACCGATTTAAAACAATCCACATTATTTACCGATTTTGTCTAATTATTGGCGTTTTTAGGCAATTTTTAGGTATTTATAATAAAATTCATGGGCGTAGGAGGTTTGGTTTAATATACAAATACGTCTAATAATTAGTTAGTTTAGGTTTTTGATAAATCCATATTTAACTAATTTAAAAAAGTACCAATATTTCAAGTGTAATAAATTATTGATTTTAAAATTTCACCCTGTATAATTCATAATAGACCATACATTATTTAGTTTGTTGGAATCGGTTCATTAAGAGGATTTCAAAAATATGCAAATATACAGGGTGTTTCATTAAAAAAAACAACATCGAATATGGCATACTTGCGTGAATCACCCTGTACATTTAAATTTATGTTTACATAACGCACAACTCAATTCAAAAGTTGACATCTTTCGGCATTTTTTATAATTTTCTAAAATAATGACAAATAATTTTATTCTATAAGCGGTTTCCACACTGTATATATTAAATACAAATTTTCACTGCGACGGGATTGGAACCTATGTCTAAAATTCTTCACTTCACCTACAGAGCCGTAAACCATCAGGCTATGAAGATATAATATATGCGATATTATCAAGATGTTGTATGTATACGAGTAGATCGTTTTATATGCAGTTTTTTATGTATGTCAAAAGCAAAAGTGACGTTTTAAATAATTTATTTTGATTAGAAGAATTCCAATAACTATACTGGTGTTTAATTGATATTACTAGAAAATTTAATATGAAAAGTGAATCAGACAACCAGGCAGATGGGCATTGTAGCAGGTACTGCCGACAACTGCTAACAGGTTTTTTTAATAAACACGATCACTTAGTATAGCTATTTACTTTTGTTTTTATTCGTGTGTTTCAGCGTTAAACAAGAATCTGGATCAAATCCGGATAGTCCGTTGGAAGCTTCCAGCCCTGGTTCTATTGGCGTTAATGGTAAGTTGTTGTTGGAACATTCTTCTAGTTGTTAAAAAGTTTATGTTTTATTTAAATATCTCCGAAGACAAACAATAGCTCTGAAACAACACTGGATTTGTCTATCCGATTTAAAATAAATCTTTAATTGAAAAATATCAACAGAACCATTGAATTATTCTTAGGATTGTATAATTTATAGAGAAAAATTTTCAATTCTACAAAATATATGACTACTTCGTTTCGGTCTCGGCCACGGACATCATCTCCTTGGCCAGCGCGAGCCGATAGCTATTACACAAGTTTATCACTGAAGGGCCAGCCCGAGGCTCGAAAACTCAACTGGAAGTGGTATTCAAGAGGAATAACCGCATCGGACGTTCACCTTCGTACTTCATTTGTACAGCTCCGAATGCATTCAGTCACTCTATTTACAACTTAGTTATTTCATAGGTAATACGGATTATAATTATTTATACAATGTTATTGATTTGCAATTCTGCTTTGAGATTAGTTTCTAGCCCAATCGAATGATGTTTTCGAGTACGTGACTAGCGAAATTAACTATTGAATAATATTATGGAATTCCTATGTTATTTTATGATAAAAATCGTGCTATTTTTCAACTTGTAATGATGGCACAAGAGGTTTGTATTTTGTCGAGTAAATATCGGTTGTTTAATAAGAAACTGTTGCCTAGGAATTAGATAAGAAAATTTGTCAACTATTAATAGGGTGTTCAACTAAAAATAAAAAAGCCCATCTACCACTTAGTGGTGTAGGGTGTGTTGCAGCTACTCTTCCGTCACGAATTTGTTCCACTCTTTCCTATTTTGAGCCAAGTCCTTCCCTTCTTTCCAGCTTCTTCCTCTTTTATCTAGTAATCCAAATCCAGCTATTGCCTTATCTCAAGTATTTCTTGGTCTGTCCCCTTTTTAATTTTTTCCAATTTTCACTTTCCATATTCTCTTTACTAGTCTTCGTTCATCCATACGTTGTAAATGTCCCCACCATTGTATTTATCTTTCTTCTATGAATTCTAAGGTTGATTGTATTCCGAGGTCTTTTCTTGTATCTATGTTTTTCATTCTCTCTCGTTAGACCTCATACACTTCTTAAATATTTCATCTCTGTCGCTTGTAGTTTACTTTTTTGGTGTCCTGTTAACACCCATGTCTCGCTTCCATATGTAAGTATTGGTCGATATATTGTTTTAAATACTTTTAATTTCGTTTCTTTAGATATTTCTTTTTTGTTAATGAATTTGATATTCATAGATTAATTTGTGGGTTTTAACTATTATAATATCTGCTTACTTTGTTCCGTTTTTGTCTACAATTTTTCCAAGTACTGAAAATGTTTAACCTGCTCTATTTTGACTGTATCTATTCTCTCATTTATTTCCTCTTTGTCGTCTCCAATGACCATAACATAATGAACCAATGAACATAGTTTTGTTTTGTTTTTGTTTATTTTCATTCCCATGTCTACCATTGCTGCATTCCACACATTTATATTTTCTTGTAGCTCTTTTTCATTTTTTGTTATTAATATATCATCGTCTGCAAATGCTCCTTCACTGATGTCTACCCTGCACAATTGCAAATGTCCCACACATACTTTTTTAATTAGTTTAGTGCATTTCTTAATGATCTCATCCATGTAAATAAAAGGTAGAACGTGTCGCGAGACACACGGTAGGAACTTTAGTTCCTTTTAAGCAAAAATTATGTAATACATCTGACGTTATAGATAAACGATTTGCATATTCTTTGGTGGTTGAGTAGTAAGCATACCAGACTCTCACGCAGTAGACCCGGGTTCGATTCCCCGTGAGGAAGTTTTTTTTTATTGTTAATTTTATTTTTAAATAATTCATGAGGGAGTCCGACTGGCAACATCTACTAATAACAGCATCGTATATTCAAAAAATGAAACCGTAGCATTATACAAATTGGACATTCAAGAACTGTACGTTTACCACAAAATTAGTGGAAACATAACATTGAATTGCAAAATGTTTAATTTGAAGTTATATTACAGTTTATAGAAATTTTTATTTTCTAGATTTTTTCTTAAGTGGGTCGTAGAAAAAATATGCTGTTCGACTCGTGTGGATTGTCCATATCGCACTTGAACGATTGAGCACTCTGCCTACGGCGTCGTGCTCAAACTTCGTCCTCGTGCGATATGGCCATCATATCCACACTAGTTGCACAAACTACAATTTCTTTCAAAATATGCCCTTTTACATTTAAAAACAACCTGCCAAATGACAAATCAATTTATCCATCCATTTTAAAGTTATCGAATTAAAACATTCAAGTTTTCAAAATTTCAACACCCTGTATTTCGAAAAGTAAATGTGCTAGACCCCTTAATCGCGCAAAAAAAATTATGGAAATAATAGTAAAAATTTATCCAAACAAATTCAAGTAGATCACTAGCACTGCGAATACCAGCTTTGCATAGAATTTCAATATAGCATCGGTGGTTCAGTGAGAATGCTCGCTTTGGACGCGGGCGGCCCGGGTTCGAATCCGGGTAGGAGCATATTTATTATTATGAATCGCTGCTTCGTAAACGAGAGAGAGAGACTAAGGAGGCAAAAGCAAGGCACATAACGAAGAAATGTAACATAACGTTTCGTAACGTAACGCGTAACGGTCAGATCTTTTGCGTCGCGACCCCTGGTCGCTCAAACATAACCTGGCATAAAGAACTAAAGTTCCAATAAATAACGAATGGCTTATGATCCCTCCTTGTCTTAGTCCCATATTTGTAGTGACATTTTCTGTTATATTGTTATTTCTTATTCTTATTCTCATTTTTTTCAAAGATGTTCTGTATTATTCTTATCATTTTTGTATTCAATCCCCTTTCTGCTAATATTTTCCACATATTTTTTCTCCAGGTACTCTATGGGCGAGTTGTACCAAACACCTAAACTCGGTTTAATAATGACTGGTGTTTAGACTGATGTAATTGTTGATAATAAATACACAGTCTAAACATCAGTGATCATTAAACAGAGTTTAAGTGTTTGATACAACTCGACCTATCAAAGGCTTTTTCTAGATGCAGGAAAAACACGAATAATTTATTTTTTTCTTGTACCGCTTTATCTGTCAACTGCTTGATAGAAGATATGTGGTCTTTGGTAATTCTACCACTTCGAAATGCAATCTGTGATTCCTCCAGTGTATTTTCTATTGTCGACCTGATTATTTTTCCCAGTATATTCCCCAAAATTTTTATCGCGGTGCTAATTAATGTTATTCCACGATAGTTATTGCAGTCTTTCACATCACCTTTCTTAAAAATTGGTACAAATACTGCTTTTTTCCAGTCCCTTGGTAGTGTTTCATCTTCTATTATTTTATTGAAAATTTGTACATCATATCTTTTCCCTTTTGTAATGTGATTTTGTCATATCCAGGAGCTTTTCCGTTTTTAAGTTCTGTTATAACCTGTTTTATTTCCTCTTTACTTATTATTATTTCTGCATCTTCTTGCATATCCATTTGTATTTGTTCCTCTCTATCTTTTGTATCATTCAGTAGCTCCTGATAATATTAATATTCTCTCCATCTTTGCATAATTTCTTCGTTTTCTGTGTATTTTTCAAAATCCGCCTTTTAAATTATTACGTTAGTAATATTTCATAAAGCACAAGTACGTCCCCAAAACGTACGGAGGACGTTTGACCAAGACGTAGGTACCGTATGTACTGAGGACGTCCAGATCTGATACAATCGACGTTCTGGGTACGTTTTGGAGACGTCCAATTGCCGCGGATTTGTATATCCCGTTCTCAAGACGTCTCGTACTGTATGGGATAAATTGATGTTAGACACAAATGTTTACATGAAACATTGAGGGAGAAAAGAAGAAGTTTCGGATATATTGAAAGCGAGTTGTTTGCTTGCCAACTGGTTTGTAATGAAGATATTTTTGAAGCTCCAAAATTCAATCTAGCTAACGTATATGGGATACATTAGTTTACATGAAAATAAAATGAAATTATTAGTTTTAATACTCATGTTAGCGAACCCTTAACGTAGCACCTGGGGACATATGTCCCCCTCTGACCCTCTGTAGCTACGCTTCTGCGATATATTAAGCTGAAGATAATGTTTAATTTATTCAACTAATTTTTAACATATTCTATTTCCAAACGATACCTCCCAATTTCACGTCTTCAAATTGAATAGCTTCTAATTTTTGGTGAACTGTAATGAGAAAAATTAAATTATCAGATAGCGAGTATTCCTTATGTGATGAAATTGCTGATTCGCAGCATTTTATATTGGAATGCCCACTTAAAAATCTAGAAATTAATACTCTATATCAAAGTGTATACAACAATTACAGTTTCCAATAAATTTAATAACTAGAGGCTAATTCAATCTATAATATCTTATACCATTATATGAAAACTACTAACACAACTCTGTGAGTAGCATTGCTACGCATAAAATAAAATATGTACACCTGAATGATTAAAAATAAATAAAATAATAAATTAAGAAGATTAGATTGAAAAAAATTAAAAAAATTATAATAAGAAAGAATTGAAATAATAATAATAAAAAACAATAATAATTTTACAGATATTCAGGTAATCTACTAACAATATTTGTTAAAAAATATAAAGAAAGTACACACACAAAAAAGCATATGTAGGTGAAACATTTGCCTGGCCTTCTGGTTTTGTCCAGTGCCATCTAATGATGGAAAAAACATTTTTTTTGTGAACTGTTATGGTTTTTATTCTTATATTACGTTTTATTGACTGGTTCTCTCAAAGTTTGTATGAATAATTAACAATAAATGAAGTAATAATATTTTCACCGTACGCTACTGAAAAACTCCTTCTGAATCAGGCTAATTTTAAGTTAAATGATTCAGGCTGAAATTTTATTTCGATTAACCCTGCCGGTTTAAACCAGTTTTTATTATTGGCTAATATTAATGAATAACGTCCTCGATAAGTACATCCAAAATATTATGAAGCGAACAAAGATTGAGTGCAAAATTCAAGATCCTTTGTGTATTATTCGTTGTATATTGTATATACTGAGAGTCTCTATCAATCGTAATAATCTCTTTAATATCAATTTTACTTTTGTTTGTTTTGTATGTTGCAAATGACCAACAATCCTGTCTTAAATTTGAAATAAACCTTTTTTTCTCTAAAAGGAATTAATGATGTTGGGAGACATATAGCCTCATCGTACTCGATCCCTCTATCTCCCAATGGTTTGATAGAACTTTTATACTTAAATTGACCATGGAATGTAGAAGATTCAAAAAATAAAGTAAGGAAAGCCTGTAGAGTTAAGGTGGATTCATGCAAGAAAAAATTAAAACTAAGATTAATTTAAAACTAAAACTAAGAAGATAAAACCATGTTATTTTTTAATTGCATGAGCATCTACATTATACGTACATGGTTTTATCCTCTAGGTTTTAGTTTTTAATTAATTTTAGTTTTAATTTTTTCTTGCAGGAATCCACCTTTAGTTAGTACTCCAGAAATTATAAGAGCGGTATGTACAGGGTTTCTCATTATATTTTGATCCCCACTTATTTTCATTAATAACGGGAATACAAAAGAAAGTATCATAAAATTTGTATTATTTTACCTGTACCGACCAAGAATGTAACAACATTATTGAATTTTGTATACAGAGAGTGCCCAATAAAATGCATCTTCATTATTTCGAATGGGGCACCCTGTAGTTTTTTATTGTTTTGAGTAGCCCTGCATTTGCTTTTTACAGTTGTCAGAACCAAACATGAGCCCCGGAAAATATGCGAACTGAAATAAGGTCATCGCAAGTAGCCAATCAAGAGCCAATGTTAACGATTGTCCATTAGTAATTGTTAAATATAATCGAAATAATATGACCGAGTGATTTCATCAACATACATCATTTTATTCATTCTGTATCAGTGTTGTCAATGCGAGGATGATTACCCGATTTTTAGACAATTTCACTAATTTGGATCCAATAGTTTTTGGAATATTTTGTAGAAGGGATATATAAAATGGCTATTGTTTTTGGGGATTTTCCATATTGACTGGGGTCGAAGACTTTATTTAGATAACCAATGTGTCCTTTTGGCAACACTGGTATCTAACCAGTGAGTTTTACACTTTTCAAGGACCGATGCCAATACAATATAGTAATAAAATATAGGGTATTCCATCTATAACGCAAGTATTTCTTGTGCCACAGAAAATGACGTTGAGTACCCCCAGAGTAGCGAGCGTAGCTAAGCGAGGGTAGCTGAGAGTTAAGGGCTGCTAAAGCTTTTCCTGTACCTATGTATGTGTGACTGCAAGATAAAAGAACTCTTAGGTAATGCTGATTGGTTAGATGTAGATTTGTTTGCCGGAAGTAATTGCTGACCCCCAACGATGAATCATCTTCTTCGAAGACAATGAGAGTTCCACACAGCACGAAAAACAAGAGTTTTTAAAGCAAGAAAATATTGAATTGCAGCACCAAGCTCCATACAGTCCCGACCTGTCATACCGAATTTTTTTTCCAAAAAATTAAGAATGAACTGCTAAGTCAAAGGTTCTCGTCTCCATAAGATAAGTTTAAAAATTATCTACCATTTTTTTCTAGCTCTATGTGCAAAATATAAAAGACAACCCTTGAACATATACTAAAAAACAAGAAACTACGTCATAACAGATAATGGAGAATCAAAAAATTAGAAATAAACAAAGGTATGAGTCCAGTATTGTTTAAAACGTAGTTTATTTCAATTAAGCATTTTTTTTTTGAAAAATCCTTTTCGTTATTGACGCCTATGATGCATCAACGTAAATAACATTATCAAATAAAAGTTCCAATCCTAGGAGAAAGCATCGGTTGATGTTATCTAGAAAAAAACATTAAAATTTTCAAAACCCACGGGAAAAGAAAAATATTCACATTAAATAAATTTGGTTCCGACTCTTTTTTTATGTAGTTTTCTATTAAATTTTATCACCTGCGTGGATTGATGCTTATACGACTCAGTTAATAATTACAGGATACCGGTGTTGCCATATTTCTTTTTATCGATTTTATATTTATTAATATCTACTAACGTGGTATAGTTCAGGAGACAGAGTGTTAGGATCGACAAAAAGTAAAGAAAATGGAAAGAACATAACGATCATTGTCTTAAGACTATAAAAAAGCAAATAGGCAGTCAAGAGGACTCCCGACAGAAATGAAAACAAAAACAAATGATCTTCTTTAAAAAATTTGAGAATTTCTACAAATCCGTGATTCCCTTATACAAATCTTATCTTACGTCCATGGCAGATTGAAATTTTTGCAAATAAATGTTTCTCCCTTTCAAATATTGTATGGTATTCCCATGGTAAATGAGAATTTTCACTAAAAAATGAACCCTCTATTGTCAGTTGAAAAGCTTGACGATGACGTGAGTTCAAAAAGTGCTCAACGCACCTAAAGAAGTTTTCACTTAAAAAAAACTTGCTTCACTAAACATCTAAACTTCCAGCAAGTTGGAGCACCTCCCCATTACGCAGTAGCAGCTAGAGACTGATTAGACAAATTTTCCAAACGGATTGGAAGGAGAGGTACCATTGAGTGGCCACTTAGGTCACCTGACTTACCGCCACATAATTTTTTTCTGTGAGGTCACCTTAATTCGGTTGTTTATAAAACTCAACCAACCTCAATCGACGAAGAATTAGTCAAGCATGTCGTGGTATTTCTAAAGCAATATTTGCCAACGTTCCTACGGGGCTTGAAAATAGGTACTATTTTTTACAAAACAATGGAAACCGTTTTGAACATCTACTGAAATAATTAACATTTTTTCAGTTCGACATTCGACACTCTTTTTCCTAAAATGTTTTGCTTTTTTGTTACACTCTGTATAATTGTGACTTAGACCGTTGGAAAGCATTTTTTACGGACTTTCCAATGAATATCACAATTTTTGTAGGTGGAGTTGGTGGAGGAGGTTGGGCATAGGGGATTGATTGGGGAGCGTTATCTCTCATGTCATTTCAGCTTCTCTTCTCTACCTTAAAAAACGGTATTAAATTTTTTTGATATCTCTGTCTGTTCACGAGGTACAGCCCATTGTAAGTTTTAAAATTGACACCTTTTATAAGGTTTATTTTATGTACATTTAGTCGTTTTATATTCTTTAGCCCCTCCTTGACTAAAGCCTGGCTACGCCCGTGGCTTGCTCTACTACTCCACGCAAAGACACCATAAGTGATGATTGGTCTCACTATTTAGCTCAAGAACCTTGGGTTACAGCCCCAAGTTTTCAGGTTCCTGCATACCATTAAAACCATTCTTGCTTTGTATGTAATCTCCATTTTGTGTTTTTTTCACAGGAGCTTACTGTGTTTACTTAGTGGTATGAACTAAGTTCTAGAAAGTTCTAGAAGCTTCGACAACATTCAACCTTCAATTTAAATATAGCAAATAATAAGTAGATTTGTTGCTGTTTACTTTGTCATAATAAAATACAATGAAATATACCTCAGTTTTTTACATTCTGAATTCTGAGCAGTTGGCGATAAAATTTTGTATGCACCACGTCAGAAAAGTGTCTTTATCGGACTCGCCTGTTATTCGCCTCGCTTCGCTCGTCTCATAATTTCAGACTCGTCCAATAAACTTTACTGCCTTGGTACATAAATAACTATTATCGCTAACCGTCAGTAAAGCCGTCAATTTTCAGATTGATTTCCAGAAGTAAACAAACAGTTTACCTTCCTACCTAAGTAAAATGCGGCAGGTAAAGTATTTTGACTTTGACATTACTCGAAAATCATCATCCGTCAGTGTCACGCTTCTCCCTATTACGGCTCGATAATAGTTTTCTTGCGATTTATTTATAACAAATTATTGTTTGAACTCCTTTGACTTCAGGAATTAACTTTTATAATGCTCCAGGGTGTACCTTCAATTTAAATATAATAAATAATAAATAGATTTGTTCTATATGTGCTGTTTACTTTGTCATAATAAAATGCAATGAAATATACCTCAGTTTTTTTATATTCTGAATTCTGAGTAGTTGGCGATAAAATTTTGATTGCACCACGTCAGTAAAGTGTCTTTATCGGACTTGCCTGTCATTCGCCTCGCTTCGCTCCTCTCATAATTTCAGACTCGTCTGATAAAGAATCACTTTACTCCTTTACTGCCTTGGTACATGAATAACTATTATTAAAATCGTTGAAATTATGAAATTTGTGTAAAAACTTTACGGTCTGACAACGCCGCATCGAAATTCCGAGTTTTCATTCCTGCAACTATAAGTAAATGAACGAAGTCCTGTACCGCAAAGCAACAACTGACAAGAAGAGAGAAAAACACGATTGCATCCACAGTCCACATCCACGTGGAGTGTGAATGAACTTTAAGATTGGAACCGGTTATGATTCTTTTCTGAGAGTAACCAACACACGTGTACAAGTTGTACATTGAGCGTATGAAGAGAGATGGTCCTGGGGTAATTGTCTATTCTTCAATTTCAGTTGGTCCTTTTTGTGTTTCACGCAGGGAACTTAAATTAGCCCTTTTTGTCGTAAGATGGACAAAGGAATAATGGTTGCTTTGTTTTCGAATGTTAATATTCGGTACTTTTGTGTTGTACGAGAAGAAAGTTGATCAGTTTTTGGTGTTTTAGAGGGAATACTTCGAAAAATAATTACTGTATTTATTGTATACAGGGTGGTCCTTAAGTAATTATACATAGAAGTACATTAAAAATATTTCTATTTAAACCTAGATTTAATAAAATGTTGGTATTAAGAGAGATACATTTCAATTTTAGTTTTTACAATAACTTCAACGCTATTAGACGCTGGGTTTTTTGGATATGAGAAATCACAATTTTGTACCAACTTTGATGTAGTTGTCCTCCATAGGGAGGACAAGTTCTACTCTTCCTATAGCCAATGTGAAGATATGAGAAAAAGCAAGGTTGTAGTTATTTATGCGGTCAACTGTGTCGTTAAAATGATTTATAACATTAATTATTCACGCCATTGGCGTGTGTTCAGATGTGTAGAGCAGTATTTTATTTCAACAAGCTTTGTTTTTATTATAATTATTTGCTGAACGACCAGCAACTAAAAGAAATTGTAGTGGGATAAATTTGGGATATTTTGTAACAAATACAACCCAAGTTTAAGTTAAAATTCTGTCATATTCGACATGTATTTAAAGTATCCATTGTGTAATTCCTGAATTATTCTGGATAGTTTATTTATCAAAATTGCATAACAGTTCTAATTAATCTAAAACTAAAACATTAGCAACGAATTTATTGGGCTTCCTCTTTTGGAACTATTTGTATAGACGGTACGATGACAATTTCTGGGCTGAAATCATGAGGCATATGATCTCCGAAACGGATACACTATCACAACTGGGACAACATATTAACAGAGCGAGTGAACATTAGGTATCATCCCATCTACGGAACAGGTGATGCACCCAGGTTATTCTGGGGAAACGGACCAGCAGAGAGAATGTTCTTTAGCCTTGATCGAAATACTTTTTTTGAATATATAATGTATTGATGAAAGTATCAGAAGAAAATACCGGAATAAGGTAGACCAAGAACTCTTTAATCTGTCAAAACTGGGTAAGAGACATTTGAAGACATTCAAACTAATGGCCTATATAGAAGACACGAAGCTTCTGTAATGGAAGACATGGCACTTAGTTCAATTGCAACGAGTTTAAATGCACTGTAAATAAAAAAACCTATTGATTTAAGTATGGTACTGTAAATCTATTGAGGTTATGTTGGGTTATTCTTTCTGTTAAAAAGAAAATGATCTAGAAACAAAAAGTAATTTTAAATAAAAAAAGGTAGAATCATTTACAATACAATCAAATGACTATTATTTTATATCAAATACAAATCAATTGACATGATATTTACCAAACTCTCTCAGCTCGTGATGTAACAGTCTGTCTTATATGGCTCCCATCTCAAATTGGAATTACTGGCAATGAAAACGCTAAAGAAGCCTTTTCTTCCATCACCACAACAACGTTCCAGCTCCAAGATGACATAAAACTATTATTCAAAAAGTCCGTCAAGGAGTCCTGGCAAAATTTTTGGAACAACAGCAGAACAGCCCTTTTACGATATACAACCATTAATCGGCTGTTTTTCCCTGGATTTTTAACCAGGAGAGAAGCTGCTGTCATTAGATGATTACGGATCAACCATACAAGATACACACATGGTTACTTGATGTCTTCTGGAAACATTCCCGTCTGCCGTTACTGCAATAGTGCTTTAACCGTTAAGCATATTCTCACTGACTGACAGGAATACACCACTACATATAACCGCCTAGACCTAAGACCAAACCTGAAAGAGCTTTTAAACTGCACCGCTGAAATCCCAAAGACATTGAAATTCCTCAAAACAACTAACCTCTGCCACAAAATATGAACTAGAATGATATTTTACATATTTTATGTTTTAAGATAGTGTATTTATGTATGTCTTTTGTATAGTACCAATGGCCATAGTTGTCGAGGCACTTAAATTCTAATAAAAAAAATCAATCTATGGTTAGTTTCGAGTTAATTTATTGGGAATCTTTAGTACGCCTCTCGTATAAACACAATTAACTTGAGGAAAAAACCTATTTTTTCTTTATAATTTATTAAAATGAAATAACATTTCAACAATATGATAAAACATAAAATAAAATGTAATTCCGAGTATAAATGCCATAAAAAAGCAATTTCGAAGGTAATATAATTTTTATGAATATTTATTTTATGAGTAAATATGCGTGTTTAACCCTATACCTATGATATAAAAAGAAATTCCTGTTCAATTCACCGTCATCGTCGTCATCATTGTACACCTCATCGGTGTTCAAGCATCACCAACCAACAACACAACTCGGCGCTGAGCGTTCTTGAGGTCGACAACCTAGAAGCCGGTAGCATGGCATTACTTCCCTTCTGCCACCACTTCTCTCCCTTGTATACCTCATCCTCCTCACGTCACACTCCGGTCCACCGGGCCTCGATCATCGTCTTCGGAGGTTGTTTTAGTACTACGGCAACGCGATTATGCTCTACTCGCTGAAGACGACGTCCACCGGGACCTGGTGATCACGTGGAGATGGCGTCCAGGCGCCCGATTACTACGCGACCACCTGTTTTACGATCGCTGATAAGACAACAACAACGACTAAGTCAAGGTTCGAATTATGAGTAGCGGGTGGTGTTTAACTGGGTCATTCTTAAAATAAGGGTGTTATCTCCAAATTTATGGTATAATTAAGTGTTTTGTGTCACCTGGTGCTAGTGTGTATTGACCGGTGGCTTATTTACATATGCAGCAATCCAGAAATGTCATTCTTTTGTTGTACATCTATTATTTAAAGTGTCATGCTTTGAATGGAAATTTTAATTAAAATATTTCGGTAGCGTTCCATCTGGATTTATCAAGAATTTTAGAATTTTTTTATTTTTCCTTTAATTCGACAATTAGATAATCAATGAAAATATTTTTAACTATAAAATAGCAAAAAGTTTTCTAATTCTCTTAAGGCCCATTAACAGCACACTATAGAATATTTAATGAAAATTATTCTGAATAAAGAAATATTTTTTGTAATTACATGCTGAGGGTACTATAGTAGTCTAATAGTAATGGGTTCTAGTGAAATACAAGTTCCAAGAATGGATTTTTTAGGGATAGCCCTATTTGCTCATCTTAAAAATGTTATTTTTTTGTGACATATGATTATTTTCGTTTTAAATAACGTGTTAATCAGTTTTGTGGTTCTGTGTATTCAAGTGTCTATCTGTTAACAACAACAAAATTCATAAAACATAACCTGGATATAAACGTACCGTACTC
>CAJUYI010002813.1:2678-27875 GCA_910591695.1 Galerucella pusilla | reverse complement strand
ACTTAGTTACAAAAAAGATACATAGTGAACACTAGCATTTTCCAACAACAAATTATATTTCTCTATGCACCTTGTTTAGTCAGATTGTTTGTTTTCGTTTCTATAATGGAAGAACAAAAAATAAAAGAAAAGTAGGGAAAAAACTTGATGCTTTATTGGTATCAACCATAAAATATTATAAAATAATATAGAATAAAACCACAGATGCCGTAACATCTGCCGTACATCAGCAATGTTGGAGAAACATTGCCGCTGAGCTAAACAGTTCCGGAATTTAAGGCAAAAGGTCTGATCGTCACTGATAATTTCATAGTAATTCACTCTTTCTCGGATTAATTTTTGTCTTCGAGGTTGGGGCATGGGAAAGGATAACAACTCATCCTCATCTGAGCCATCAAGTCCGGGATCAATCATTATTTTCATTATGATACTCCATAGCATTTATATTATTTATATTAAGGGCTAACGTCTTTTATTTACAAGTGGTCAATTAAAAATAAATGCGGATGTGCTGTGACAGAAATATATTTATCCAGAATTGTCAATTGCAAATTAATATGTCACCAAAATTAGGTCAACCAGTGGTCACAGTCTTAACAAGAACTCAAAGTGCCTGTTACTTTATCCTTTGGTCAAAAAACTTCAACCTATGGTTATAACGAAGCAAGTGGTCATAGAACAGCAAACCTCATGTCAGATATTGTTAACCATAACTAGAAGTTTTAACCAGAGGTGATAGAACCGGCCCCAAATTGCAATCTCTCGCACCGTAATTTAAGGATTCTTGGTTAAAATAAACTTATCAATCTGGGAAAGTTTTGCTAAATTACAATTGGTTGGTACTAACACCTAACTTCAGTCTCGTAAGACAATGATATTTTGAGGTTAGAAAAATTATTGAAGGCAGCATTGAAGGAGACTCCAGGTCCTTCTCAATTATTTCCAATATGCCAAGAACGATTGTTTTCAAGAGAAGAAATCTCTTGAAAAAGGTGAGATTATCCATGTTGTGGAAGTGGTTAGCTCTATTATATACTCTTCGTGGGAAACCCAAATCAATTCTGTCCAATATATCCCTATCATCCTCAAAGAAAATTTCTTCCAAAAACTCTATTTTTTAGACGCACCGAGTTATTTTTTTATATTTTATCAGTTTTGTGTGTTTCTTAGGTTAGAATTCATACTACTGTAGTTTATATACGATTTATGCCACCAAAATCAGTGGTTTCGTTTGACAGTGGCTTAAAAGAGTTCAACCGTGGCTTAAATTGCGATGCAAGCCAAAATTCAGAATTAACTGATAGTTAAGTTTCAAACTACTGTTTTAATGACGGTGCAAGTGGCCATAAGTGAATAAGTACAAAACCAAAATGTTTTTTGACAATATTAATTTCAGTTTGTGATTACTTGTGGGGATGTCGCTATTATCGCATTCTTAACATTCCCTTCACTGGGGTTAATGTAATAATGCAATTTTATCGTTATCACCAGATAATCTCCAGTCCAGAATTATGATTTTAGAGCTTCTGGATGTATAATATCTATCGTGTACTGATCATACGACGAATCCGGTCTACAGGTGATATTGTAAATTCTAATTACAAACCAGAATGGTTGGTTAGGTATATTTTTATCTAGGGGTTTTATCGTGATTATATAACTCATGTCCTAATCAGGGTAGAGGATCTCTGAAGGCGCGAAGGTACTGCCACATGGGGAGTCCCGACAGTACTAAAATTTCTAATTTAGTGAGAACTGTAACGCCGTTAGTGGTAGTTGCAGATTCTTCCACATTTATCAGCGCTGACATTCTAACGTGTTATCTATGATCCTAACCTGACAACTGCCTGATGTGTATCGTGAGTTTGTCCAGTTTTCGTTTTCAAAACCTATTTTGCTTATGTTATGTTGTGTATAAAATATATAAATGGTGTTCCTAAAATTGTCAGTAAACAGATTGTACAAAATAACTCAAAAAACTAAAACCAAACTCCTCTAAACTAGAATATAACTCAGGCATAGTATATTTGAATATTGAAAGTTTATTAGCAAATAAAACTCAATTAATAGCAGACGTTTGCTATTACAATCCTGCTTAGTGAATCCAGAACAACAGCTGACATCAACAACTTCGAATTGGAAATTAATAATTATGCTATTTGATCATTGGGCAATCTATAAAAAATTTTTGTTATCCCTTAGATATGAAACGCCAATTTATTTTTCGTGATACATCAAGGCTGCGGTCAAATAACAAGATAGTGCTTGTTATTGAGCTGGTCACAGTTTCACCGTGATACTCTGCCGCATTAATAGTACAGCGGACGATAACGGAGTGATAACGGATGAAAACAAATACACGCCACTATAGTCGGCCCGCTCTTAGTTTACCACTTTCGTATTAGGAAGTTATAGCAATTTGGTATGCAGTTCGTCGGAATTCTCAGTAGTACTTCCGGTCTTCCTTTAGATGCGTATTCGTCCGAAATGCTTTCGTCAGAAATTGGACGAATGATTTCGTCAGATTTCGTATTAGTATATACTATATAGTATCATCCACTGGATAGGTTTTTACACAATCCGAATCAGTGCGTTTTGGGAAACAGAGTGCTAAATAATGGATGAATATTTTTTGGAAAATGCGTATCTTTTGAGACGACCATTAAACTCAAAAAGAAAAATTGTTGGGTTCACGATATACTAGCAAAACGAAGAGAATTTGGAGAATTTCATCATTTATACATATAATGATTTAAAAAATGATGGAAAAAAGTTTTTCGATTACTACCGCATGAATGAGGAATCATTTACATATATTTTAGATGCCATAAGGGAATCAATAAAAAAACATCGAATTTCCGTGAAACTATTTCCCCAGAGGAACGTTTAAGTGTGACTTTGAGGAAAGTGATAAATAGAGTAGTTTTAACATTATAAAGTTTTATTAGTTGGTAGGAATACTTGAACAGAAATGTATTACCTATTTCATTCTGAAAATTCAGAAAACAAGTTGTGAATAGACAACGACTGTTGAGTGGAGATGTCTTGAGAGGAGATGTCTCTGCGTTCAATTGAATAGCGCGGAGCTTCGGAAGATTCTTCAACTGTCAAAGAAATTGGGGAATCCACTGGTATATTAATCGGTTAGAATAGCATGATGTTCTGGAGGAATCGCTGTTCCTGTACATTGGAGATACTGTCGATGTTTCTTCATTGGAACGGTATGATTCGTCCGGTGCGTGCATTGTCAATAATTGTTGTTCTTCAATAAATACTTGCTGTATCTTAGTTCTGACCAACATTTGACGATTTTTCGGTACAGCCATTGAGAAAGGCAAAAGACTCATTAAAAATTGATGTCCGGTATCTTCGTTTTGTCGTCAGGAATACATATCTAGTTTCGCCCTTTCAATTTGCAAGAACTTCTCGTCCATTGCTTGTTTTTCGGATTTCTTATATTTTAGATGACTGTTTGCTTTTTTTTGTTGCCAAGGTATTGTACTCGTGGGTGCACTTATTGAACTTATAGCTTAAGTATTATATTTTGATGGCTGTTGTATAGCTGAATTTTAAATTTGCTGTGAAGTTTCCGGAATAATTGACTGCGAGTCTGTATTGTCGGCAGTCTCCAACATACTTTCTGTTTCAGAATCACTGTTATCATCGCCTATCATTTGTGGGGATATATTTCCATATAGTTCAACAGTACTAGATAAAAACAACAGTATTTCAAAGTATGGCCATTTTGAAGTAACTACTGATGCTGCCCCATCTCCAGATTTTTGTTTTTTGGACTTATTGAATTCTTTTCGAAATGTATCTCTCATTCCCCTCTATTAAGTTTTTACTACGTATTTGGCCACGGGCTCAACGTTCAAAGCATTGGGTTATTCGTTTCGAATATCAGACGTAACAGTTGAAAGAATTGTGCATGAAACATCTGTTGCTATTTGGAACACGTTGCATAATGTACATATGCAATTTCCAAAAATGAGAACATGCAGTCTATATCCGAAGAATTTTGGAATAAATGGAAATTTCCAAACTGCGTTGGCTGCATATGCATGCTTCAGGAACTATAAACAGTATTTCTCAATTGTGTTGCAAGCTGTTGCCGGGCCAAATTATCAATTTATAGCTATAGATGTTGGTGCTTATGGTAAAGAAAGTGATGGTGGTATTTTCTCGCATTCAAACCTTCGCAAAAAACTTGAAAAGGGAGCAATGGGCGTTAAAACATATCGTTCACTACCGGGAACAACTATAAAAGTACCTCATGTTATGCTGGGAGATAAAGCTTATCCACTCAAAACCTATTCAATGAGGCTTTTCCCGGTATCAAAACTAGGTCCCACAGAAATAATTTTTAATGAGCGTTTGTCTCGAGCCAGGCAAGTTGTTGAATGTGCGTTTGGAATTATAAGTAGCAAATGGAGTAAATCGATTGAAGTAAATCCTGACTCTGCTGATAAACTAATTAAATGCATATGCCTTTTGCAAAATATTATAATTGATAGAGAAGGGGAATAGCAAGTCGTTAGTGCCTTCGAGCAAATTTCAAAGCAAACCGATTCAAAAACTGCACATTTTGGAACGTTAGGTGAAAACAGAGCCGCCAGCTCAGCTTATGATATCAGAAATAAATTTAAAGCTTATTTTTCATCTCAAGAGTTGTATAATCTATAATACAAAATATTCAATTCACTTTTATAACATTTGTGAACTTTTTAATTTGTGAAACTATTTTATTGAAAGGGAGATTGTTAATTAATTAATTAATTAATTGTACTTACCATTAGTATTTATTTCAATAGCTACTTCTTGCCACAATTTTCTTTGTATATCCCTCATGTGATATGATTTATCACTCATATCCCACAAAGGTTTTCTATCATTAACCAAGCTTATTAATTTCTCCACATCCATTTTTAAGCTAGAAGGTGTTAACACTCGTCAGAACAACTGCGAAATATCCCATTCTTCACGGATACGTCGCACGTCGCATGATTTCGTCCGAAAACGCACGAATAATTCGGATTCGGATTCGGACGACTCTCAATTCATTTAAAAGAAATTGGATTCTTCGCATTTCTTCGTACGATTTCTGACGAATGTAATTCAGACGAAAACGCATCTATAGAACGACCAGCGTTATTCCTACTTGACCTATTGCATAAAACACCCAAAATTGTGTCGATTTTTTGAGCGTATAGCCAAATGAGACCCAACTAGATCTATTAGATACTTTTTTAGTGATTTTTGTGACCTTTTTCATTAAAAAAAGAGAATTTTTTTAAATACATGTTCTTTCATATATCTAGCGCCATATTAACTCAAATACGAAGTAAGCCGTACTTTGGTCACTTAGCTTATAAATAGGAATTTTCTCTTGAAGCGCGCAAACTGCACACCACTTAACAACTATATAATTTTATACCCTTCTACCTATAAGTGTCGAGTTTATATTTCATTCTGTATATATTAAATTTGTCTATGTTCACTATCTTTTGTTAATGTTTTCGCTTTTTCAAAGAATTTCTCTTTCTCTTGTAATATTTTACCCACCATTTTGCTCCTTCTGTCTTGGCCTCCCTCTTCTTTTCTTTATTTGTGTTCTCGCGTCATATACCCATTTTACCTGCCTCCTGTTATTCATTGTTATTCTATTGTTTATTTGGATATTCCCTTTTAATCAATATCAACAGTTTTGTTTATCATAGTAAAGTTTGATTGTTTTTGCAATTCGTTCATTTATTTCAGCTTCTCCATTTCCCGTTCCCTCAAACATTACTCCTATGCATTCAAATTCTTTAACTTGTTTCACTTCTATGTTATCTATTTTGATGAATGCATTAATATTATTGTCCCCTATATCTATGTTTCCTTTGTGTTTATTCTTATGCCCTCTTCTTCTATCATTTATTTCCAGTAGTTTATGTTTTCTTGTTATTCTTTTTCGCTTCCTGCTATCAGTACTACATCACAAACACCCTCCGCTATTCCGATTTAAGCAGTTGAGTAAGTACTCTAAATCTTCTTCCTTTTTGTACCATATAAAACTATTTCCGGAAAACTCCGACCTTGCCAAACTCTGTGGGGATCTCCAATTAACTTGTAACGATCTCGTGACTGAGATTTTGTTTAAGCTGATAAAAAACTTTCACAATCGAGATTAACAGACTTGGCAACTTTGTCAATCGAAAATGAAATTGCTCAAAACATCGATTCTGATAACCTAATAAAATAGTTTGCTGATAGAAAGGTTAGAAAAGTAAATTTTTTTCAATAAATTGTTGTTTCATAGTATCCTTTGTATTTTTTTCGTATGGGATTAAATTGCAGTTAGTTGGTGCCGTAGTATCTCGCCCATGGCGCTGGTAGTGCTAAAACCAGCAAATGAATTAAAATGGCAGCTTTTTGATTTTGTCCAAAATGATGATTATACATAGAAATGTAAAATTGAAATAATGCAAAGTGTGAGCAAAGAATTATGACACAGTTGACAGTCAGGATCACGGAACACCACTTTTTCCTATTCAACTGTATGTTCTATGGTTAACATCAACTTGATAGTGGCAGCTAAGGAAAGCCGGAATTTTGTACTGACAGCTAATGCAAGCTGGTAGTTGATAAACAGTTTGGCCAACTGATTTTGCCAAGGATTACAATATTTTTCCGTCGACCGTGTATTAGCATATGCTATCAACGTTCTCAAAATTAGACAAAATCACACATTAATGACCCCCATTAATCCATGATTTACCCAAATCACTCAACGATTTTCTGCAGGCAACCCAACGCACATCTGTGGTGTGAGCAAAAAAACATACAATGACGCCTTCAAAAAATGAATCCTAGTATAGAATAGGTACTTCTAGTTTTTCACTCACCTATCGTTTTATTTTATTATTCCACAAAATTATAATAATTATTAGTGTTAAGACATCCAAAAAAGAATTTGAGAAAAACGAAAACAGTGACCTTTGAACCAGCGACCATCTCTGTGACATTTCAATGTCATTATTTATTTTTGACAGTAGGTACTTATCTATGGAACAAATAAATATTTTTTTAGTTTTTAAATATTAAGAAGGGCGACGACCCAGCACTGTAGTAGAACGCGCTTGATGCGATTATTACAGTCAAGCAAGGTCGGAAATGGTTAGTACTTGGATGGGTGACGACCATGCCAGGGAAAACCATCGTATAGGGCCCGTACAGCCTGCAGCGGACTAGCATATCACAGCTCGCAGGCATTATACCAATGAGCACGATAGATATGCCGTCTTTCGGAGGAGACGTAAAACCGAGGTCCCGAGTCCATGGATGTTGGGCTCGTTAAAGAACGCTACCACTGGCTGGAACACTAGTGGGTTCGCCAAAATTTCCGGTTAGGGGTAGAGTGCTCCCGGCGTCGGTGATTATCCTCAGTCGCAGAAATAGACCGACGTTAAATAACAGAATAAAAAAAAAATATTAAGAAAAACGAATACAACTGATTATACAGTCGACGGAAAAGATTTGTAACTAACACGAGTATTAAAAGGGCAATTAACAATCTCGAACATTAACGCACGAGCAGAACGAGTGCGTTGAATCATCTCGATTGTTAATGGCCCTCATTAATACACTTGTTGGTTCAATAACTATTACCGAGCTTTAATTAACCCACCCTCAATAATAAAAGTTAATCGATCCCCCATTGTACAGTAATCACTAACATTAAACTCATAATATTAGTATATTAAAGTATAAGTGGATATTAAGGTCTTCAAAACACGCGCGATTTTTCAAGCACGACGGCGAAGCCGGAGTGCTCGAAATAGAGCACTTTAATTAACCGTTAATTAACCGTCAAACCAGACAAACGTCAAATATTTAATGTCCGTGGCTTGAAGCTCATACTTTTCGGTATGTGCTTGAGGGGCAAGGGAAAGGTAGACTAGGAGTCACACCCGGTAATAAACGAACGGAATTCAGTCACTACGAGCTGCTACTAGCAGCTAAAAGTGAATAATCGAAAGCACCTTAGAACATAAAGTAGTAAGGAAGGAGCGTGTGCCACATCTCCCATAATAAATAAAAGAGACATTATTTTGGATAACCATTTTATGACTTATTATTTGTTTGGTCTCTGTTTAAAAGTTGGTTCTTATGTTATATTTTGTCGATTATTAGTAACTAAGATGTTTTAGTTTATAATATGATTTTCTAAGGTTAAGGTTTTTCAGTTACGTTATATAATACTCTCGTGATATAGATTTAGTTTTTAAGACAATGTTTAGTTTTAGTGCTTATGAACGTTCAAAGACTGCTAAAAACGACGCTTTGAAAATTACTTTTCATCGGTGAGTACGTATTATTGTAATAATTATAATCTACAAATGTAAATATTGGTCTTTATGTTAAAAATTCCAAAAAATACACATAGCTGTTCCTAACCTAAATTTTCACTTGACATGATATGACATGACATGTGCGTATCATTTTGATTTTTTAGGTTATAAACAAATATATCAAATTTATTTTCAGCATATCATTATTATTTAGAAAGCTTCTAGCTTTTATATCATTTTATAATATACTTATAATATTTTCTATTCTACTAAATTTGAAGTTATTGAAAATATTAATTCCATTTCAAAGAAATAGTTTTATCCTAATTAAAATTGGGGACGGCGCCACAGATATATTCTATTCTGCGGCAGCCATTTTGGATAACCATCCCGGTTAACTGTCCTTGGCGTAAGGATCCTTCCTTACTACTTTATGTTCCAAGGAAAGCACCTATAGTAGGTGCTTTCGATTATTCACTTTTGGCTGCTAGTAGCAGCTCGTAGTGACAGAATTCCGTTCGTTTATTACCGGGCGTGACGCCTAGTCTTACCTTCCCTTGCCCCTCAAGCACATACCGAAAACTATGAGCTTCAAGCCACGGACATTAAATATTTGACGTTCGTCCGGTTTGACGTTTATTTAAAGGTTAAGATTGTGCCGATTACGATTTAAACCTCATTAAAAATATCTAAATATGCAAAATTATATTATCAACAACATTATAATTGGAAACTGTTCTTCTAACAACACAGGAAATTCATTGGCATTGGCACATGAAAAGTGGTTTTGAGGATCCTAAAAAATCGTGTTCGTTTTGCTCAAAAGTCGTGACGACTGAGGCGTAACGCACAAGTGCTTGAAGCCCAAATAAACGAAAGCAGCATAAATACCTTGCGTTGTCATGGAAATGAGAAAAGCATAAACTAATTTGTATTTTGATGGAAGTTCAACCGTATTGAGTTCTGTGAATGTCAATAATATCAATTTAAATACCATTTCCTAACATTTGAAAAATCGCGATATTAATATTTCAAACAATACCAACGGCACTTTCCATTTTAATTTATAAAGTTGACATTGTTAAATATTGTTCGAATAAAAGTTTTGACGTTACAAACTACTCCTATCAAATCAATAATAAAAAAATTGTCATTTAGACATAATTTAGACCATAGATTTAGACTTCGTTTCTCGAGTTGTTGATGTTGCCACGGTAACTTTGAAACACGCGCGTGTTTTAAAGTTCGATTTAAACACGCTGAGGAGTGCTTTAAATTGTTCACCACTAAAAAAAATAATTTATAGGATTGGCATTCATTATTTCATCTTGCACTTTTTTTGTGTGTTTGGGAGCAGTTCTGATGCCGGGAGCACTGGAGCTTGTTGGCTTATTGGCTTATTGTACTCTACTCCCACATTCATTCCACCCATCCAGTTATCCCCGTACCTTCGAGTAGACGATATAGGTCCATTGGATGCGTGCCATATACTTCGGGTGGCACATTGGCTTTTCCGAAGATTGTTTGTCTCCTCGAGTCCAGTGCCTCACAGTCAGATAAGATATGGGTTACGGTCTCGGTCTCCATGCCACAAAGTCTGCAGCTGTGGTCCCCATTAAATAACCCTATTTTATGCAGGTGATCTTTTACCGGGGATGACCCGTCAAATAAGCTGAAATAATTCTTAGCTTATTCCTATTGATATTCAGTAGTTCTTCGGCCCGTTTTACACATGTGTCATCTATGAAGATTTCACTGTGTACCTGCTTTGGAGTGTTCCTCCACTGAAGTCTATGTTGGCTTTTCACCAATTTTTTTATTTGCCCTCGGACTACCATTTGGGGTCCCAAGAGCTGGTTCTGCTGCTGTTGCTGAACCTCCTTTCGCGAGTTCATCAGTTTGTTCATTTCCAGAAGTACCATTATGTCCCGGCACCCACACTAATCTTACTTCAATGTTGTCTGCTAGTTCATTCAGTTTTTTCTGGCAATCTTCTACCAGTCTGGATGTTACCTTGCGGCTGTTTAAAGCTGCAAGGGCTGCCTGGATGTCAGTTAGTATGTTTATCCTATGAGTGTCAGTCCTATATTTGTTAATTCTGACACATTCTAGGATATCATAAATCTCTGACTGAAATACAGAGGTATGTTCTCCTAGTGAAAAGGAGCATCTTGTGTTCCTCATTTCACTATACACATCTGCTCCTGTCCCTTCCCCAGTATGTGAACCATCTGTGTACCAGGTCTCTCCTCGGGGTAGCTTCAGTTTGCTTGGGTCTTGCCAGTCCTTTCTGTGAGGTATTTCTACCTCATATTTGGACCTGGGAAGAAGTTTAGTGGCCATATAGTATGTTTTTATATCTAAAATGACTCCACTTATGATGTCCTTAATGGATATGTGTCCTAATCTAACTATTTTGTTGCTCAGGTTATTTTGCTGCCTCCTAAATAGCCCCATCCTTGCTTCCCCCATTATCAGGAAGTGTGATGGAGGAGGGGCAAATAAAGTTTCTACTGCTGCCGTTGGCGTGCTTCTCATGCACCCTGCAATACTGAGACAAGCAGGTCTTTGCACCTTGCCTAGTCTCATCATTGCACTCTTTAGTGTCCACCAGACCAGAGACACATATGTGTTATTATGGGTTTAACCACTACACTGTATATCCAGTGTATTATTCGCGGTCTAACCCCCATGTTTTTCCACAAGTTCGTCTTGCCATCATTAATGTGGATTCCGATCTTGTTGCTACTTTGCCCATTTGTTTGGTCCCTGTTAATCTCGAGTCAATAATCACCCCGAGATCTTTAACATCCATAACCATTGGAATCTCCGTACCTTGAAGGAATACGGGATCCCAAACCCACCAGGTCCCTTTTTTTGGTATAGGGTACTATGTTTAATTAGTTTTTAATATTGAGAAAAACGGATACAACTGATACAGTTCGACAGAAAAGCTTTATAACTAATACGAGTATTAAAAGGGCAATTAACAATCTCGAGCACTAACGAGCACGAGCACGAGCAGAGCGAGTGCGTTAAATCATCTCGATTGTTAATGGCCCCCATTAATACACTTGTAGGTTAAATAACTATTACCGAGCTTTGATTAACCCGCCCTCTTGTTCTCAGGTTAGCTCATGTTTTCAATTTAATATAATATTTCTTCATTTCTTCAAAGTATCTGGAATAATAATAAAGTACAATTGGGTATTTTGAAAGCCAATAAATTCAGGTTCATTTTTTCATTTGTATCAAATTAGCTAGAAGAAGACCACAGATAAGTTTTCAGATAATAGGTAAGTATATTTGGATGTACATTTGCAGTTTAAGAAACATAATATTGAATGAAAGAAAATAACAGACAGTTTACTTTACGATCAGACACATTTCCCAGAATCTTTGGTGTGTTATTAAGCACATGCTGTTCATTTTGGCTGGAACTATTGAAAATTCCTTCCCCACACAGAAATCGAACGATAAAAATTAATAGGGAATCTAATTTATTATCTTACCTTAGTAACTGGTAGACTAGCATACAAGAAAAAATGCAAACTAATATTCCACTAACTGACAATCCGAACATGGCTCTAAGACATGAATACAGAGCACCATGAATTACTTCACAGTCAGGAGTTGAGTCAAAAACGTACCGCATACCTGAAAGAAATCGATTGATATGATGAGTTTAACAGAAATTTCAATTAAATTATTTCTTCCACTACTAGCTGTGAAGTTGACAATTATTGCGTTTTCTAGCCAACTGAGAATTTGAATTCCTTTATTAGTGGTTGATGATTTTCTCTATTGCTGACCTAGTTCAATAATGGACTAATTCAAATATTTTAAGAATCCAAGGATAGTAGTACAACAAAAACGTATGCAACAAAATGTTGTATAACCAGGAGATTGTCTTCAATATATTTGGTGCTTGAAATTACCTAATAAGATGAAATTATTTGAATAAGAATGCCATTAGTTCACAATATATGGATTAGTTGAGGAGTGAAAACAAACAGTGTACGTATCAGTCAGATGACGGAGTGAACGCTTCTCGTGGTGCATTATGGTGTAAAGTATGAAATATATATTAAATGTTTGATGAACGCTCACTTAGTTCCCAAGTATAACTCTTACACTCAAAGTGTTGTGTTGTGAACGCACCACCGCTGTAATTTGTTTTTTTTTTCTAAAATTGCGCATATGTTCAAACTTCCAAGTTAAACATAACCCACGTTTTGTGAATTATTTGGATGTGATCGTATAATTATTGGTTCCGTTAATTCGTTGCACTTAATATTGGTGATTATAAACTGAAGGTTCAATGGTATTTTATTGTTGTGTGTTCAAATTGTAGCTACAGAAATAACGAAGTTCATATGCACCGTTTCCCCATTAGAGATATACTTTGGTAAGTGATATTTTAGCATTGAAATGGTGTATAATGTCAATTATTTTTAATTTTTGTTATATATCTAGCTGGTAGTGGTAAAAACTGTGTTTACACCATGGTAATAAAGACATTTATCCTCTCACCGTATTCCGCTCGCGAAATAATTTTGGTGCTCGGTCAATAATAATAGTCTTCACCACCTTGGTATATAATAAATATACTATTTCATGCATGTTTTGGTGTACTGCATGATGAAAATTATGTTTCTAGTTCAAAATAATTATTGTCCAGCCTCTATATACTTACCATCATCAGCTACAGCATGAGCTTCCAATAAAACGGAATAACAGGTACAAGTTCTAGTTTTCTGAGTATAAACACATTCTCTCAAAGTTTGTAACCGATTCATATGAATAACAGTAGTTGTAATGGTGACCAATACACACGTTAAGGCACATACTAGACAGCAAAGCCCACATACCTTTATCTAAAACAGAAAAAAGTAGAAAAATATGTTAATAGGTAGAGTTTGTATCAAATCAAATCAACACATGGTCGTCCCTTCTTATCTACAATAATTGATCTATGACAAACTTCATATCAATTTATTCCACTATGTGAAAAATATTTGTGGGATCCATGATTAGAGTATTCCTCGTATAATAATTATCAATACTTATATTATCGAATAAAATCAATAAATAACAAATTCCACAACAAAACTGTAACTTATATCACTACACCGGCTTCACAAATTATATTTGAATCGTCAGGATGGAGAAATTAAACTAACTGAACAAACAATAAAAGATCAAACGTTCTCATTGCAATGCAGTTTAAGTGGGCGAAACTCGAATAAATCTTGTGATAAGATATACAGTCGACAGAAGCAACCAAAGGCTCTGGGTAGGCGTGTCCAATGTGTCCATACTGTCCATGTCGCTGTAGGTGTATTTTTGTGGTAACAAAATCGATAGCTTCAACCGAAAACCAATTATCGATACCATACATGTCAACTGTCAAAAGATATGTTTACTCTGCTTACACATTTAAAATTATCTTACAAAATGGTGGCCATCCACCATTTTGAATGATGACGTCACGAAATACTATCAAAAACGTTGCATATTGTGTACCCTATTCAAGACACCCAAACAATTATTAATTTAAGTTCTAGGGTTCATAAAATAGATAGGGGTAAGACTTTAGACGGGCACTGTATATTATACCTATACCATTATTCAATCAACAACATTGTCAAGTTTCATATTACAAAAAAACAAATTCCAAAAATAAATGAGTCTTGACGAATACATAAGAAATATAAGAGCAAAGATTCTAAATGACTGCTGACATGGAATATTGAATAGAATGCAGTCCAGTGTTCACGATATCAAGAAAAAATTATCCGAATGTACCTATAATCAGTGACTATAGTTACTGCTATAATTCAAATTATCAAAATTTGTCAAAATCTCCAAAAGGACGTACCATGTTGTCTAAATGAAAGACTTATCTTCTTATATACAGGGTGTACCAACCTTACGACAAACTTCGGTAAATGGGTTATTTTGAAAAAAATTTATTAACAAAAATAGTGTATGTGTTGAAGGTCCATATTTTGAAATTATATCGAACTATACAGAGTGCTGCATAACTCCCGGGTCCGCATCAGTAGACATACTCGATGTCCGTCACTGTTCTCGGGGTGTTTATTGGTGTGGAGGGGGTGAAGAACCAACCCGGCGCGTCTCCAGGTGGCGGATAGGAGGGCCTCTGACAATGATCTATGTGAGGAAGAGGTTGTCGGGATTTATGGAGGCTCGTTGAGCATAAAACCTCAACTGGCAGCCCTCAACCCTGCCGAGAACCAACTTCACCTATCCCAGCTGTAGTATCGTGGCTAAGGGACTGCACATAGGGTTTACGATGCCAGGTAAAACTTCGAGGTTACCTCGGAATCACCTGTCATACCAACGTTCCCTGGTTGTCTGTGGTCATGTCTCGCGGACCAGAGGGATGGGGGGTCTTGACTTGACTGTCCGGACCAAGAGGAGACAACCTCATCAAAAATCCTGAATCCTTCGGTGGGATGACCGGGCCTACAGGATGCGTGGTCGAACAGAAGATCGGCACCTACTGGTCATCACCTTGGGGAAATGGGCGAAACCTCATTGTATGTAGCCTCACCTCCGCATGCGGGGCTCTGCGGAGGTGGACCAAGATTTCCCTTGCTACTCGTGGGATCTACATGGATCCATTAAGTGATAGAGAAGAGGGGAGGGCACAGGAGAAAGGGACCTCGGAGGAGACTCTAGAGATGGGCGACCTGAATAGGGCCCTTACGAAAGAGGCTCCTGAGAGGTGCCCTGAAACCGGGCCCCACGAAGAAGACGTTCAGATGATGGGAGCGGTGGGGGCCCAGGCAATGCCGGGAACAACTGCCCCATCACCTGAAAGACTGAAGAGGCATCGTAAGTCTATATGCGGTGCCGAGAAACGAAGGAGAAGAGCCGCAAGGGCGACAGAAGGGATACCGAAAGGTAGCCCAACTGGCCCTTGCAAAGAGGTGACACCAGCACCGCCCAGCCGGGACATGCATGATAGTACTGGTCCCAGCGGGGTCAAGCTTGACGTCACCAAAGGGGGAGCTAAGAGGCCTCGGGTGCACAACACGCCACCAGGGCAGGCAAGCTCCAAAGAAGGTGTGCACGGTCCCTGGTGAGCACAAATCGTACGGGGAAGCTGCAAGCAGCGACCTCAAGGTGGCCATCATCCGCGATGGCTACCCAGACAATCTGCTCACCAAGGAGCAGTACGCGCATATCCTCACGCAACTGCATGAGAATATGTACAGGACTGGCGCCTTATTTGTGCCGAGCTTTGAGGGACACTCATTTGCCCGGGGAACCGTTATGGTGACCTGTGCGGATGGGGCTCTCTGGCTTGGCTCAAAGAGGCTATAGGTAAAATTAAGAACGAGGGACTGGCGCTCAAAATCATTGAGCAGTCGGCCCTCAAACAGCTTAAGAAGGCAATGCTTTGGGTGCCAGCGCCGATCGAGTCTCCTCCCCAAGAGGTCCTCAGGAGGATCCGGATTGGTAAGCGGACCCTGAGGACTGAAGGGTGGGTGATCCGGGCCTCCCGATGGGATTCTGCCTCTTTGAGGCAGAATATTGTATTGGGGCTCGATCCTCGATCGGTGGTGGCACTCAACCATACGAAGGGGGAAATCCGGTATGGGCTCGGGAAGGTTATAATTATCTTCCCGGGAGCTACGGAGACTCCGGAGTAAATTATTAATGGGTAAGGAGGTACCTCTAAAGATATTCAATGTCTGTTGAAGGGGCCTTAAAATTTACCCAGGTTAACTTGCAGCATTGCCGTGCCGCTGCAGGAGTATTCGCGCAGAGGATGGCAAAGCTGCAGACAGGCATATGCCTCATACAAGAACCATGGGTGTATAAAGGGCATGTGCGAGGCTTAGGCACACCCGGGCGTAGCTTATTCTATGCAGTGGGTGTACCTAACACTAGAGCGTGCATTTCTACGCACGCAAGTGTAAGTGCAATATTGATAAGGGAACTTTGTTTCAGGGACCTAGTAGCGGTGAGAGTGGACTTCCTGGGCAGGAATAGTACGAGGCATAGTTTAGTGGTATGCTCTGCTTACCCAACGATTATAAACCCTACAGGATTGCTTATTCGCTTGAATCTTTCGTCGGTGCTTACGTCACCAGTGGACCTCGACCGATTTAAAATATACTGCAATCGTTAATATTTTCCACTTTTTTCTAGTTTATTTGCAAAAAATAATTATAAATTAATTTTTTTGGGTGAAATGTTATTTTAAAAAGTTATATTTAGTAGTATAAGTAGTTATAAAATATAAATAGACGTTCGAAACAATAACTTTGAATTGAAGAAACTTTGCTTATAATTTATTTTGCACAGAAACAGAAGCAAATCTACGAGATGTACTTATGGGTTAATTGATGGGTAAACTCAGCATTATGTATTTTTCTTCTTATGGGGAAAATAAAATAGACGCCTTATGCACTAATAAAAAATTTATTAATAAACAATTTCTTAAAACCTCTATCATCTCTTGTGGTACTCACACATTTTCTCTTCAAAAATTTTTTTCTCTGGGATTGATAATTATTGTAAATAATCCTAATAATTTTTCGAAGTTTACAAAGGTGGATTCATGCAAGCAAAAATTAAAACTTACATTAAGTACTTTAAAACTAAAACTAAGAACTAAAGGTGGATTCATGCAAGAAAAAATTAAAACTAAGATTAATTTAAAACTAAAACTAAGGAGATAAACCATGTTATTTTTCAATTTAAATCTAAATTTCTTAGTTTCTTGCATGAACATCTACATCACACGTACATGCTCATGCAAAAAACTAAGAAATTCAGATTTAAATTGAAAAATAATATGGTTTTATCTTCTTAGTTTTAGTTTTAAATTAATCTTAGTTTTAATTTTTTTGCATGAATCCACCATTATAAAACCATGTAATGTAGATGTTTATGCCAGAAACTGACAAGCTAAGGCATTCTTTTTAGTTTTAGCTTATATCTTAATTTCTTATTTTTTGCATGATCATCTACATTACATGATTCTCTGTTCTAGGTTTTAGTTTTAAATTAATTTTAATTTTTGCTTGCATGGGGAAATCTATACATTGAAACGCGAATCCAAAAATTTTGTATTTACACTGAAATAATGTGCTTCGTATTTATAGACTTTCTTGATTGACAATAAGAGAAGTTTACTTACCACCTGTATTAATAAACAACACCTTCAAAATTGAAAAAACGGATAAAATATCGTCAAAACACACTTTGTAAACAAACGATAAACCATATAATTAAAAAGGTTAGGTCCAGTGATGACGTATTCGTCCGACTTGAGCGAGGCGAACACAGAGTTGAATGGAAATAAGCAATCCTGTAGGGTGTATAATCGTTGCTGCTTACCTGCCTTATGATTCACCAGAGTTACCACCTACTGAGGAGTTCCGCAAGGCGGTGGAATACTGCATGGTCAGGAAACTGCCTCTTCTTATTGGCTGCGATGCCAATGCGCACCACACTATGTGGGGCAGCACAGGCGTCAACAGCAGGGGAGAGGCTTTGCTTGACTATCTAGGTACCACCGACTTGCAACTACTCAACCGAGGGACGAAACCAACATTCCGAAATAGGATTCGGGCTGAAGTCCTGGATGTGACGCTTGCGTCAAGTAGCGTTGTAAGTATGGTAAGGGACTGGCATGTTAATGATGATCCGTCATTGTCGGATCACAGTTACATTTGTTTCAGTTACAGGGTTGCTGTTGAAAAACAATCAATCAAGTATAGGGACCCCAAGACTACCAACTGGGAACGGTATGAACTGGATCTCGCAGGGAGGCTTGGCGGTTTCCCTGGGTACTTTAGCAATAATGATGTGATCGATTGGGCCATAGCGGAGCTGGGCTCGGTTATTGTCTCGTCTTATGAAGAAAACTGCGCCGAAAAAACGAGGAAGGAGGGTAAGGGCCACAAATGGTGGAACAAGTCTTTGGATTCGCTACGGCAACATACCCGGCGCCTATTTAATAGGGCTAGGAAGACAAAGTCGGATCTGGATTGGGAGCAATACCGCCAGAAACGAAATCAGTACAAGAGTGCGGTCAGGTTGGCTCGAAGAGATGCCTGGCGGGCCTTCTGTGAGGATATCGTCTCGGTACCTCAAATGTCAAGGCTGCGCTGGATCTTAACGAAATCACCGGACAGCGCTCTAGGCTGCATGGAAGCCGCACCGGGTGTTTTCACCGAAACCCCGGTGGATACCTTGCAGCATCTACTGGAGACACACTTCCCCGGTTGTAAGGGAATCGAGCGGGAGTGTCCTGACATGGGATATGTAGGTATACAGCGACCATGTAAGGAGGACTATCTTCTAGCAAAAGAAATAGTCACATACGAGCGGAGTACTTGGGCGATACAAGACCATACAAGTCTCCGGGGAAAGACCAAATCTTCCCGGCTTTGCTTCAACAAGGCTGGGAGGCCGTTGGCACAATTCTAGTGCATATCTTTCGGGCCTGTTTGGCACGCAGGTATGTCCCTGAACAGTGGAGGCAGGTGAAAGTCGTCTTCATACCCAAGCCGGGTCGTACCACATATACGGTGGCTAAATCCTTTAGACCTATTAGCCTAAAATCCTTTGTGCTGAAAACACTGGAGAGGGTGGCTGATTGATACATAAAGGAAAAGGTTGGGCTTAGGTATCCTTTGCACAACAACCAACATGCTCTTAGGTGTGGCAGGTCAACTGAAAGTGCCTTACACCAACTGGTAACTCAGGTGGAGCTTTCTTGGATATACAAGGGGCGTTTGACAGCACCCCTGTAGGATCCATGTGTAGGGCTGCGGCAAATCATGGAATAGAGCCAATGATCACTCACTGGCTTGGGGCCATGTTGTACAACCGTACAGTAGAGGCCACATGGAAAGACCATGTGGCAAAAGTAATCGTCGTTAGGGGATGTCTGCAAGGGGGTGTTCTTGCGCTCACATTTTGGAACCTAGTCATTGACGAGCTAATAACCCTTTTAAACGGTGAGGGCTTTCTAACGATTGGGTATGCCGATGATATCGTTGTCCTTATTGTTGGAAGGCACATTACCGTTCTCAGGGACCTCATGCAAAGGGCTCTGAATAGGGTACATGGGTGGTGTAACGAACACGGACTTGCAGACTGATGGTCTAAATCTTGATAGAGTACCACTGCCGGTGGTTGAACAGGTGAAGTATCTAGGAGTGATCCTTGATAAATCACTGACATGGAAGGCTCATCTTGATAGTCGCCTAAGCAAGGTGACAAACACGTATTGGGCCTGTAGGAGAGCCATTGGTCCGAGGTGAGGACTGACCCCCAAAACGATCATATGGTTCTATAGAGTGATTATGCTGCCTATGCTCACATATGCGGCTCTGGTCTGGTGGCCGAGGGTAACCTTGGTCACGGCTAGATCGCAACTGGCACGCCTTCAAAGGGTGGTCAGTTTGGGGGCAACTGGCTGCATGAGGACTACACCAACTGTTGCGATGGAGGTGATCCTTGGTCTTCGGCCTCTTCACCATGTGATCGAGGCTGAGGCGTGAGGGCTTTCCTGCGCTTGAAACGGCTGTGATACGTGCGAAGAGGGGAACAGTGCAAGCACGTCAAGAAGCTCCGGCTCCTGGAAGATATTCCAGTTCTGGCTCGAGCGGCTGATGAATGCCTGCGTAAGTACTACTTCGCTACCCCATACAGGGCCATGATACGGGATAGAGAGTCCTGGGAAAAAGAGAGGAATACACAGCCTAATGGGACCGTCTGGTACACAGATGGCTCATGCTCCGGTGATAGAGCAGGGGCTGGAATTTACTCCAGGAACCCAAGAACACAGCTTTGTGTACCATTGGGTGAGGGTGTATCTGCATACCAGGCCGAGATATATGCTATCTTGGAATGTGCGCAGATAAACCTAGACAGAGGTTATGTGGATCGACGCATAACCATATACTCCGACAGTCAGGCAGCAATTAAAGCCCTGAGTGGGTATACCAGCAACTCAGGACTTGCTAACGAATGTCGAGAACTACTTGCTAATCCTGCATGGCGGAACGTGGTGCGGCTAGAATGGATTCCATCCCACTCTGGTTTTGAAGGCAACGAGATGGCGGATGCACTGGCTGCGGAAGGGGCGGCAGCTCCTTTCTGCGGCCCGGGCCCGACTCTGGGCCTAACAAAACAAAGAATCCGCAAGGAGACGAAGAAGTGGCTGAGGAATCAGCACCTCGCTCATTGGAATGCTCTGCAGGGTCCTAGACAATCCAAACTTCTACTGAAGGGATGGACTGATGGGCACGCCAGGGCAGCCACTGAACTACCAAGGAGTAGGCTAAGGAAGATAGCAAGACTCCTAACAGGGCACTGCGAATCTTCGGAGCCACTGTCATGGCTCCTGGAGACACAAGCAGGCATCCACTGAAAAAGGTTGTGGCCTTTATTGAAGGGCTCGGCTTCATGGATGACTAGGTAGCAGGATTGGCACAATGGGCCCGCCAGTGGCCTCAGTGTCGGAACCTTGGCTTGAGTTGTCGAGGACAAGGCTCGCCTGCACATTTAGTAGTAGTAGTAGTAGCTGCATAACTCCGTTACAAACCAAACATGTGATTTTTCAAATGGGAACCCCTGTATATTATACCGAATTCGCATTGGTTACATTTTTTTGAACCTTTTGATATGAGGTTTTGCCTTCAAAAGATATGGACACGTTTATGTGAAAATCGTAGGTAAATCAACGCTCTAGCTTGTTACGTTGTACGTTGAAGAAAAAAAATGTATTTTGCCAAACAGAGCTTCGTAATATGATGCAATATCTCCGTATCCTATTAAATTTCAATTATATTCTTTCTTGTATACAGGGTGAACGGAAACTCGAACCTGTCATTTTCTTTCTTATTTCAAATGGAACACCCCGTATTTTATAGCAAAAATAGAATCTTCGATTATGTAACTTTAATTTTTGTCAAGCATTCTCCATACCCAAAGTTTATAAAAATACAGTTATTTTGTAATATTTATTGTAAAATATAACTACTGACCTACTTATTATGTGAAAGACTTAAACGTTGTAGGTAGCAGAAAATCCCAATTAATAATAAATTTTAATGAACAATTTATTCTAAACAAAGCTAGCCACCAAAAGTATAATCCCAACCGTAATATTTAACTAAAGGTTCAAAATGTTTACCGTTAACATCCTTGCCATGCTGCAGAATAGTTCAAATGATTGACTAACATTTCTCAGCATATCAACGTTAGCAGATCGAAATTCCGCACTAATTATCTCTTTCATGTTATCTCTAATAGCCAGGGATTTTATAAACTTATTCCTCACAAGACTCGAAAAAAATAGATATACTTTTGCTAAATCGGGTGACCGAGCTAGCCAATCAGTTGGGCCCCTCTTACAGCATTGCATTGATTGATGTTAACGGTGAACACTTTGAACCTTCAGCTTGATATTACGGTTGGGATTATACTTTTGGTAGCTAGTTTTGTTTAGAATAATTTATTCATTAAAATTTATCATTAATCAGGATTTTTTGTTACATACAACATTTATTGCTTTCACATAATAGATCAATATAATAATAGTTCACAATAAATATTACCAGATAACTCTGTTTTCATAAACTTTGGGTATATGGAATGCTTGACCAAAATTAAAGTTACATAATCGAAGATTTTATTTTTGTTATAAAATACAGGGTGCTCCAATTGAAAGAAGAAAGAAAATGACAGGTTCGAGTTTCCGTTCACCCTGTATACAAGAGAAAATATAATTGATATTTAATAGGATACGGAGTATATTGCATCATATTACAAAACTTTGGAAGAATACATTTTTTTTCTTCAACGTACAACAAGCTACAGAGCGTTGATTTACCACGATTTTCACATAAACGTGTCCATATCTTTTGAAGGACTCTGTATAACGTGGCAAAACCTTATATCAAAAGTTTTAAAAAATGTGACCAATCTGAATTCAGTATAATATACAGGGGTTCCCACTTGAAAAATCATATGTTTGGTTTGCAACGGAGTTATGCAGCACTCTGTTTATGTTTATAACATTTTTCGATATCTCTTAAAATAACCCATATACCGAAGTTTGTCATAAGATTGGTCACCCTGTATAATCTGAAAAGCGACAAGCGCATGTGATCGTTGTCGACAATTAGGACACAACAGACAAATATTGAGGTGAGCAGCAAAAAAGGAGGAAAAGTGTACTCTTTTTAGATTTCCAAGCTTTCGTAAATATTTATTTACATCTTCAGGGAGCTACAAAAGTGAGAAAAAGACATAACTCACAAAACAGCCCGCTACAACAGCTTTATAACTTACGCTAATCAAGAATGTATCTTTGATGTAGGTAATAATCGGGAAAAGCACTAAGCAATTATTTCAAGAAAAAACAATCCAAATTACTTTAAGAGCCCTAGTTACAGTCACTTAACAGACACATTGTAAAATAATTAAAAAGTTGAAATATAAAAATTCATTTTTAAAACATAGTGAGAAACCACACAAACACGCGTGTTTATATAAATACAGTGTTATTCAAAAGTCCCCTTCCCCCTCGTATCCTTTGAAAGGCTACACTGACAATAATAAAATTTGGAGGGTGAAAATCAAGTGTTGTACACTTCTCTACGAATGGCAACAGGTGACGTAATAGTAATAGATGACGTCACAGTGCCACACTGGCCAATAATTTTAAATAGGACCTTATGGCAAATAATATCTCGTTTGAAAGCCATTGACATTGGCTACATAGCCATATTCATTTTGTTTGGAATTGAACTAATTTTGACGGATAAATTTAATAAATACCAAAATTATTATTTCACATTTAAAATTGGAGATTTGTCAGTCCTCCTTTTTTAGTTGTCAAAAAAAAGACGTTTTTAATTTAATAGTATTTGTTGCTGTGCAAAGTTTTTCTAAATAGCTTAAATATTTAATTTTATTATTGTTTAACGAGACGTTTAAGAGTTTACATAAGCAAAATGGTACGTACTCAAGCCGACAAAGTAGCAGCTATCTTAAGAATTGGTGAATCTAGAAAGAATCTCCATGAAGCGGAACGTTTATTTAATGAGAGATACCCAGATCGCCCTATCTCGAGAACTTATTTGAGGGAGCTTCTTCACTAGTTTGAAGCAACAGGTAGTGTTCAAGATGCCAAACGATCTGGTCAACCAACATTTAGTGATGATAAAAAAATTTATATAGTTGCTGGAATGGTGGTAAACCCTACTTCCTCTTCAACTAAAGTTGCGTCTATCTGTAAGTAAAAGTACAGTACAGAGTGTTATGACAAATAAAATTAGTCAAAACTCACATTACACAAAAACAATTTGTTTTAGTGACGAAAGTACTTTTTGCCTCAATGGAAATGTGAATACACAAAATGTGAGGTATTGGAGTGACACCAATCCTCACACCTTTCGTGAACAACATACCCAATTTCCAGAAAAAGTCAATATTTGGACAGGTATTCTGGGAAACCACATAGTTGGTCCTGTTTTCCTAAATTCAAATTTAAACGGTGAAGTGTATCTGGAGATGTTACAAAATGCAATTGAGCCGTTAATTCTTGAAATTCTGGAAGATAATCCAGATGAATTCGGCCATCTGGAAATAACAAGATGGTGCTCCTGCACATTATTATGATGCAGTAAGACGTTACCTGGATGGAGAATATCGAGGTAGATCGATCGGCCGGCGAGGTCCTATAGAATGGCCACCTCGGTCACCAGATCTGACACCATAAGATTTTTTTCTATGGTTGTAATTGAAATCGAAGGTTTATACTACGGCACCAGATAGCATTGGCGTTTTGAATGAAAGAATTATTGAAGAATGCGATGCAAAAGGGTTTACTAATAGGATGTATTACTGTCAGGAAGTAGACGGAGCACATTTCGAACACTTGCTATAAGAATCCATTGTTGATATTTGAATCATTAAATTCAAAAAAATAATTTCAATAATTTTGGTATTCATTTAATTTATCCGTCAAAATTAGTTTAAGCCCAAACAAAATTGATATGGCTATGTAGCCAATTTAAATGCCTTTCAAACGAAATATCACTTTCCATAAGGTCCTATTTAAAATTATTGGCCAGAGTGGCACTGTGACGTTATCTATTACTATTACGTCACCTGTTACCATTCGTAGAGAAGTTTACAACACTTTATTTTCACCCTCCAAATTTTATTAATGTAAGTGTGGCCGTTCAAAAGATACGAGGGAGGAGGGTACTTTTGAATAGCACTGTATATATATACAGGGTGGGGCAATCTTCTGACATCGGAGGATTACATCGTTGTGGTGAGAGGTAGAACTTTATAATTTTGTGTGAGCTAATACAGTTACTGAGGGCACATTTTTAAAATACTTTCGATTCTACAGGGTGTTCCAAAACCACGTAGCAGCACAAACTTACATTTTTTTAATGGAACATACTATATTTTGTACAAGAATCGGAAAGATCTCACCGAGAGCGTTACAAAAATTTAGCACTCTTATATATTATAAGGGTGTTTTACAAAGATATGGCTAATTATTAGCAAAAAAGACCTCCTCTTTAATACTCTGCGAAACAGTAAATTGAAATAAATCAACAGGTCTTTGTATTCAAATGTCATACACACATCATTGGCTATGCTCAGTATTAATTACTTTTTTCATCTGTGGCTTCTTTAATTCAGGGTGAAACAAAACTCAAATCAAGCAATATCTCAAAATTTTCAAATGAATCACCCTATAAGTCTTTTTACAATTTGTTAGTACAATTAATAATATTTCAAACGATGTAGTACATTTAGGGCATAAGTTAATGGAAAA
>CAJUYI010002812.1:0-27876 GCA_910591695.1 Galerucella pusilla | reverse complement strand
TTATTTATGCAACAAGTGTAAAAAACACGTTTTGCACAAGTTGCATACAATATTTTTTCTACATTTATGCAAAAACTGGAAAATTAGAATATAATATGTAAGGAACTCAAACTTTATTGATATTAAAAGAAAAAGAACAATTTGTGCAATTTTCAATATTAATATTACGTAGTGAATAATTTTTTAATTCTACTTCATGATTTGTAATTTCTTTAAATGTACCACTAGTACTTGGAATTTGTACATCTTCATTATTTTCAAACTGAAATATTTGTTTAGCAACATGCAACATTAAGTTTGTTTGTAAGTGATTCCTCTACATATCCCTGATTTTTAATAAATATCATTTACCATGTCAGAACTCAGAATGTATTTTAACCGTTCTTCTTTTTTTGTATCTTTATGGCCTCCACCTTGTCAGCACTTAATCATAGGTGGTTTTCGCTTTGACTACCTTAAATTTTAAGTAATCAAAGATTTTTGCAATAATTGTAACTCGTTGAGACTAAGTAGTAAGATATATACATACTAATATTCTTGCTGTATTAGAGCAGGATCAGACACTTGCTCTGGATTTTTATTTTATTTAAATGTTTATGTTTGTCATAAATCATCACAAAACTGACAAGAATGCCAGATGAGTGCAACAAAAATTTTGTTGCACTAGTGCAAAAAAGAACCACTTTTTCCATTAAATGTGTTTTACAAAAGTGTTGTTTTTTGCATGAATGTAGAAAAACGTAATTTTTTACTGTTGAGATTTTTCATAGTCCAAGCGGTCTCTGAGTAACCAAAGTATTTGACTATATTAAATACTTTGTCAGTACACATTGAAAAAATTAAATATGAGCAAAATAATATGAGTTTTATTTTTCAATTTTGAAATGTACAAAGTATTAAAACAAAATAGCTAAAAACTTCATCTGTAACTAGGGTGTATTTATAAAGACATTGGAAATTACTTAAATCAGTTGATAACATTTAGTTAATCCATATCTGTCGTAACAATATCCAAATGGGCCGGAAATCGACATACCAACTATCGACTACCTACCTACTTATGGAATTAAATCGAAAAAATAGTTATTCCGGAAATTAATAGTATATTAAGTACCAAGTGTCAAAAACGTGACTAAAGATGTTTTTGACACTAGGTGCTTGCTATACTTTTTCTACGCCCTACGCCCCCAGGAAAAGAATACATATTTATATTACATCATTTTAATTATATTCACAAGATGACTGAAGTGAAGAGAACAAAAGGTATAATGTGTCGCGTGATACACGGTAGGAACTTTAGTTCCTTTTCAGCAAACATTTTTTGAATCAATAAATAAATACACATATAAATATAAGAATTTATTTTACTCTGGATGAAACTTCATTCAACAAAAATATATAGTAGTATTAATTATAAATTAAAATAAAAATCTTATCATTAAGTTGATTGTCACAATAGAGTTATTTATGATACAAGAATAAAATGGGTATTTAAGGTTACCTCAGATTTTATAAGATTATGTAATACATCTAACGTTATAGATAAACAATTTGCATATTCCTCGGTGGTCGAGTAGTAAGCAAACCAGACTCTCACGCGGTAGACCCGGGTTCGATTCCCCGTGAAGAGATTTTTTTTAATTGTTAATTTTATTTTTAAATTATTATTCTGCTTGATATTAATAACGACAACAGGTAGACGTTTGAAATATTTAGCAGAATATTCATTATTATAGATAATGGTACGGTACCCTTCATGATGGAGTCCGACTGGCAACATCTTATAACAGCATCGTATATTTAAAAAGGGAAACCGTAACATTATACAAATTGGACATTCAAGAACTGTACGTTTACCACAAAAAAATTAGTGGATACATAAAATTGAATTGTTACATTTTCAATTTGAAGTTATATTACAGTTTATAGAAATTTTTATTTTCTAGATTCTTTCTTAAGTGGGTCGTAGAAAAAATATGCTGTTCGACTACGGCGTCGTGCTTAAACATAGTCCTCGTGCGATATGGCCATCATATCCACACTAAATTACTTACTAAATTACTTATACCGACGTCTAAGCCCTACATACATTCAAGTGGTCCTAAATAATATATTACTTCATTCATTCCACAAAAGGAACTAAAAAATAAGAAGATTGATATTTTTTTAATGAACAGAATCGAACAGAACAATATAAAAAGTATAATAAATAGCATGAAAACAATTTCACCAAAATTCAAATTATATTTTAAACTGATCGAGAAGTATAAATGTCACTCTTGACATTTCGTTCATTTCGAAGAAATTTAAACTATTTCATTCGAAATTCAAATATTTCAATACGATCGCGCAAAAAATTGTATAAGCATTACGAACGTAGCAAAATTGCTGCAAAATTACCGTTCTTCATACTTACTATACTATTTCGAGGTCTGAGCGGTAAGTACCTAGATCACTTACCGACGTGTTAAACTTAGAAACCAGTAAACACAACCTACCGTCCTGAAAACCGATACTGTAAAGAAACAAAAAAGAACAATCGCGCAAAAAAATTATGGAAATAATAGTTGAAATTTATCCGAAAGAATTCAAGTAGATGAGCAGTAATGCGAATACCAGCTTTGTATAGAATTTTAATGTAGCATCGGTGGTTCAGTGGTAGAATACTCGCCTTCCACGCGGGCGGCCCGGGCTCGATTCCCGGACGAAGCATAAGAATCGCTGCTTCGTAAACGAGAGAGAGACTCAGAAGAGAGCACACGCACGCAAGTAAGGCACATAACGAAGCAACGTAACATAACGTAACGTAACGGTCAGATCTTTTGCGTAGCGACCACCGGTCGCTAAAACCTAACCTGACGTAAAGAACTAAGTTCCAACAAGATTACTGTAGAGAAACTTTTACAAAAAAATGGTTGCTGCTAATGCTCGATTTATAAACATATTGAGCATCATCTTGAGCACTTATTTTTGACACACATGGAAACAAGGACAAATCCATACATAAAGACTTTACTGAATAAGGTAGACGAGTAACTGTTATCCAGGCTGTTGAAACTGGGTAAGGGACATTTGAAGACAGTTACCGACCTGGTGACTGAACACTGCACCCTTATGAAGCATCTGCTCAAAATGGGCAAAGTAAGTGAACTCTTCTTCTGTGAGAACTTACAAGGAATCAGACGCAAACACTTTGGAAAGGAAATATTACAACCATTACAATTACAGTCAAACTAGTGGCCTAAATAGGACACAAACCTTCTGGAATGGGAGAAGATGACATGGGAAATGGAACAAAGATTATGTTCAAGTGCCTGGGCTTTTGAGTATACAACCCAAACGTATGAATTAATTAATAACACTTCTTCCGTTACTCAATCTTGAGTAATACTACAAATACTACAATTTTTTTTTGTATAAATAAAAAATGGTGAAAATTAAAACTGTTCCACGTATACTTATTCAATTTATTCAAATCAGGCTCATGCGGATATATTAAGTGAATAACTGTGTCATTGATTTATCCAAAGAAATCTTTTAACTACATTAAATCTGAGGGTTAATAGGATTGATGGGATTAAATATTAATTCGATTAGAAATAAATTATAAATATAGAGATTTAAATCACAGTTTTGTCAGTTCGATACAGTTCTCATGGGGTGCCACCAAGATGGGGTTTTTCAACTGGACCATTTCTTCCAGCAGTGCCAGGTAAGTGAAGATATCTAAATTTGTTAATTTTAAGTAAATTATTTCAATTGGAAGAGTGAGAGAGAATAATTGCCAGAAATAGGTAATATTTTAGAAAATTGGGTGAACTTCTTTGCTCTTGTCCTCGCTAGTCTGTTTAATTATTAAATCTGGAAGAGTACGACCACTTTCTTTTGGTTTTTGTAATTTTTCAAAATTTAGTTCACTTTTAGTTCTTAAATTTTGAACCATTTGCACTACAGACAGGATAAACGGCGTAGAATAAAATAATACCTATTAATTAAACACAAGTCCTCAAATAAACTAATCAAAGATCAAAATAATAACAATAATAACTTTTTTCTACGACCGTGCCTTTTAACCCACTTTCCCGCACGTATTTTAGTTTTGAAAGTGAAATTATGCAAATTTTGACCTTATTTGATAGTTTTTTACTTCGGAAATTATAACTAATGTTACAACAGGTGAATAAATAGTCCATCAAATAAAATCTACATCTTTTTTAGCTTTTTGTTGCATTTTTAATTTTTTGAAATTATAAAATAATTAAGATATTTTCATATAACCCTGTACATTCTTTAAAGTAGTGTCATAAAACAACTATCAAACCACCCGGGTTTGATATAAGAAAAATATATCAAATAAAATTATTTCATCTACAAATTACTTAAAACCGTTGCCTCACCTTCATCGTCATCTTTATGTGACCTGCAACTGATGCCATCCTCATCAACGTCAACTACTTACCAAATAACTCAACTGGACCGGCAATTTTAAGTAATTTATAGAATGCAACAAATTGTGTTTCTAATATTAATATTTATAATAATAATAATAGTTTTTGGTTAAAGTTTTGTATATGTATGTTGAAATGAAATAACTTTTGAAAAATGGGTTGGTTTACTTTTTTGTATATACGGTCGTAGAAAAAATAATGTTCCTAACTCATGCGTAAAGTGTCTTTCCCGCCCTTGACCGCTTGCCCGAACTCCGCTTCGCGTCGTTCGGGTCAACTTTTCCGCACACATCTTAGTGCGGAAAAGTAAAATTTGTCAAGTTTTTGGAGAGTATGAATATTTAAAATAAATATTTGTACAATTGTAGTTTACCAAATGACTGAAAAATTAATAAATTTATTATAATTTTGCTTTAATTTTCAATAAAAAAAAAACTTATTTTTCAATCATTTTTTAATGGCCCTGGTATAAGCCTCATCAAATGAATGTCAAATAATAATAATTATAATCATAATAATAATACCTGTCACACTGTCCGTAAATTTCTAAATATGTAACATCCGAGCCTAATCCCATTTGCGTTTACACACGCTCGGGATAGGTGAACATTACCAGCAAGTGCTGAGCAAGTGCATACTTGATAATGATAATAATAATTATATTCGGCCTCGTCTCGTGAATAAGATGCTATGTAGTACCCTCAACTCTGGCGTTATCGTCACATATTTTAAAGTAAACAAAAAACCCTCTTGCCGCTCGCCCCCGGGGTGCCTATCGCACTTCAGTCTTCATCTTTGTGCGTTAGAAATCACATCATAACGACTATTTCTTGTAAAGTTCGTATTTCTTGGAATAATCAAGTGTTTTTTGTGCAATCCGTGAAGGATCGCGTTAAAAAAAAAAATTAAACACATAATGGACTGCTTAGAAAGGCATAAGCCTAGGTCAAAACGTTTGTGTTCTAGTTCGGATTATAATTCCTCTTTAGAAAGAAGTCGTAGACGTCGTTTATGATGATGTATTCCAGGGATACATCTTCGGAACAAGTTTCGAGTGAAGGTGTTAAATATGTTGGTCAATGGGATGTGTTGTCTGATTTTGATATCAGAATACCTGCTTTTGCTAGCAGAATGTGTTATTGTTCTTTTGATGGAACGCGCACATCAGTTTGGGCACGATTTGACGTCGTGCCATTCCTATGGTTCATCACAACACTATAATTGACCCGAGCCTGTTTTTGATGACAGGATTTCTGTTTTTGATGGATTCCAGGGATACACTCGGTACGAGTTTTAAGTGAAGGTAATTAGTTTTTTATTTTTTTTATGTCCACAGATACACATTTTAGGTGTTAAATATGCCAGACATTGGGATGTGTTGTCTGATTTTGATATCAGAGTACTTGCTTTTGATAGCAGAATGTGTTGTTGTTCTTTTGATGGAACGCACACATCAGTTTGGGCACGCTTTGACGTCGTGCCATGCCTATATGTTCCATCACAACACTATAAAATTGACCCCAGCCTGTTTTTGATGACAGGATTTCTGTTTTTGATAACAGAATTTTCCGATCCAACTGGTTTCAATGTTTTTACTCTATACCTCTTCTCTCCTCTATGCAGTGGAGGATGGGCCTCAGGAAGCTGAACCCTATCAGGAAAATGCGACTACCACACCGACCGACGGAGCAACTGGTAAATCAGCTTCGACTACGTGTATCTTAACGAGGATACTTTATCAATGCTAAGTGAGGCTTCATATTGTTAAATCCGGGTTGGATTCCGAGAGAAAGAAAAAATTATTAATAAATTATTAATATATCCAGCGCCCGCTAATTAATATATCCAGCGCCCGCTAATAGTCGGTTTTTGGAGACACCGAAAGTAAACCTTATGGTAATGCAGGTCATTATATAATGAGCCTATAATAAAAAGAGACGAGCCTTTTTTCACGAAGCAGCTTAATCTCGGTGCAACTCTTTCCGCAAAAGGACCCGTTATTACCGATTTATTGGAGAAACAGGAGGAGGGGGAGAACAATAAGGCCAGTATCATTGATTTTTTTATTTTTTAATCAATGCCAGTATTGAACGTCTTAGCGATGCCGGTCGGCTTTTATCTGATCTTCACCACTCAGAAAGTGTAACTTGGAGGGATTTAGTTTCTCTAAACCTAAACAAGGATTGGAAAGAGGTATTATTATCAGTCAACCAGTGATGAATGGCTGCTTGGGGAAGATTTGGAGGCTAGACTCAAAAATGCCAAAACCAATAAACAGTCTTCCATACAGCCCAAAGTAAATAGACCTCCACTAAGGAGGGATCGCTGGAAGTAGAAGTAGGCAGATCAGTAGGAAGGTTACAATATCTTTTGTCGCATTGGAGAGAAATAACTAATAATAAGCAAATCCTGTCTTGGGTAAACGGTGTTAAATTACCTTTCATTAATAAACCTTCACAGGCGGTATCGCCTAAAGAGCCAAAATGGTCCTTAAGAGAATCAATAATACATTCTATAGAAAAAATTTTAAAATCTGGGGCTATTTCTAAAGTTCAAGCTTGTAAAGATCAATTTTTATCAAAGTATTTCTTAACTGCAAAGAAAGATGGTACTTCTCGTTTTATGTTGAACTTTAAAAATTTAGATCAATATATAGAAACATCTCATTTTAAATTAGAAGACCACAGGGTGGCTGCAATGCTTATTAATCGAGATAATTTTATGGCTAAGATGGATTTACAGGAGGCCTATTGTTTGGTCCCGTTTCACGAAAGACAAAAGAAATATTTAAGGTTTTAATTTAACGACAATATATATGAGTATAATTGTCTATGCTTTGGCTTAAATGTAGCTCCTATGATATTTAGGAAACTTTTAAAACCGGTTGTTCCTTATCTTAGAAAAAAGGGATTTCTTTCAGTTATCTGTTTAGATGATATTTTTATTGCTGGCAATAAATATGAAGAGTGTTTACTAAATATATCACAAACAGTATCGATCTTGAAATATTTGGGTTTCGTTATAAAATATGAAAAGAATTCGTTTATCCCATACAATTCATGTATTTACTTAGGTTTTAAGTTTAACTCTCGGGAACTTACTATCTCGGTTCCTAAAGATAAACGTAAAAAATTAATTATATTGCTGCAAAATTTTAAGAAACTGAAACGATGTAAAATTAAAATTTTTTCAAAAATAAAGGTAAATTGTTATCTATTTGCCTATCTTGTAGAATATGGCTATCTATATTCAAAATTGTTTGAGTGTGAAAAATATTTAGATTTTAGAAAACCGTCAGGCAATTTTAACGCTATTATGAAGATACCGAATGGTTTAAGGGATGACTTCAATTGGTGGATAGAAAATTTGAAAAGCAATGAACATTCTTGAAAAAAAAAAAAGCATGATTTTGTTAATGATATTTTTTCAGATGCCCCTAATACGGGGCGGGGAATCTACTGCAATAATAACAGTTCTCAACGGTTCTCAATGGTTTTTGGCAGAGGAGGAGAAATCCGAGCATATAAATTATCTTGAACTTTTGGCTGTATTTTTTGGATTAAGATGCTACACCAAAAATTTAAAAAATTGTTCTTCGCTCTGCAGAGGTCGATAAGACTACCGCTATTGCTTATATTCGCTCATTCTATAAGAAGTGTCAATTCTATTAAAAATGTTTTAATCTATACATAGTCAAGATTATGATTCAAATTTCAACATGTATGGTATCCAATAAAGATTTCCATTAATACTTTTAAGCTTAATATGCATGCAGACTAGCAAAAATGGGATAGCAGATTGCCTTATTTTTAACTGTGCGTTAAAATTCAACATTGGCTTACAGAATTGCTCCTATTAAGTGAGTACAATACGTTAAGCTAAATTGTCTTGTTCGAAAAATTTGACAATGGTATAAAAAAAAAAGGAATATCTTTATCGTAGCATCATTCCTACATTAGATCATCGGACAATATTATAACGGGTAGGGCCTCTCGGAGCGTACACATAGATATAGAACGGTCTCTTTCCGATTCAAATTTCCAGTCCTTAGTCGAAAGATTTGGACGTCTGGCCATTGATTTATTCACATGTCTAATAAATAAAAATGCAATATTTATGGTTCAGGGCTTGAAGACCCTAGCCAGCCCTGGTACTCGATTTTCTTATCTCTCTTGGTATAGAAACCATTAATATTTACTCCTGAGCACAATCTTCTTCCCTTTGGGAGATTACGACATCCACATCAGCACACCTTTCTTTGATGGGAGGTATATCATCAGAAAAACGCTGCAGCTAGGCCAAGTTCCCGATTCATCCTTTAGAAATCTTCATGGCGTCTATTTCTGGAAGCACACTGGAACAATACGTATCGGGTCTAAAACTATGGGAGTTTTGCGCCTCAAAAAACAAAAAGTCGACCCATTTTCTGTTTCATCAGTAGGGGTTTTGAAATTCCTCACGGCCTTAACACGTACAGGTGCTCATTATCTCAGATAGCACCCGACCTTTCCCAAGATAACAGAATTCTTAGGAAACTTGAGAATGCGAAAATAAATTTTAATATTCTGTCGCAAAAATTAGCTACCTTATTAGCATTGGCGACCGGTCAACGCCTGCAAACAATATCTTTTTATAGAACATACATAGAACAGAGACGAGTATCAAAATTTCAATTCCTGAAAGAATTAAAACATCAGCCAAGAACAGATTCCAACCTTTGTTAAACATACCGTTTTTGAATTCTAATCCGGAAATCTGCGTGGCTTCGACCCTGCTTGCTTACTTTTTAGAAAGAACAGGTCCACTTAGAGGATTGATCGAAAGTTTATTTATTTCCGTTACAAAACCCCATAAGAAAATTTCCACACAGACACTCAGTAGCTGGATCAAGAGTATTTTGCGGAAAAGTGGTGTGGATACGGACAAATTTTCGGCTCATAGCACGAGGCACGCTTGGATCTCGGCTGGTTTATCCTTTGCGGAGACAGTTTTGTCTAATTAATGAAAAATGGTTTTTCAATGTATGCATTTTTAGCAGTTGAGCTTTGATAATTACTTCAGTGTCATTAGCAATCAGGTTGGAATTTTTTGAGAAAATGTATAATGTTCTAAATTGTTTTTTTTTTGTTTAGAGTACTTTTGGTTCTTAGTCGGATTTTTAAACTCAACATTATCCGAGTATTTTCTTTTATTATGTTTTATGGTTACCTACTAATGAAAAATTACCTTTGGAACAAGGATTTTTCCTTTTTGCAACTCTCTCTAAATATCTACATAGCATCTTATTTACGAGACGAGGCCGAATATAATAACAAGATCAAACGAACTTACCTGTGATGTTCGATCTTGATTATATGAAGGCCTCGTCGAAGTAAATAAGGTCCCACCCTTTATACACCCATTCCCTTAAAAAGTTGCAAAAAATGTTCGCCCAAAATGAAGACTGAAGTGCGATAGGCACCCCGGGGGCGAGCGGCAAGAGGGTTTTTTGTTTACTTTAAAATATGTGACGATAACGCCAGAGTTGAGGGTACTACATAGCATCTTATTTACTTCGACGAGGCCTTCATATAATCAAGATCGAACATCACAGGTAAGTTCGTTTGATCTTGTTATAGCCTTTAATGCCCAACAGATATAAATCCCTTTACTGAGCATACGAAAAAATACAATTGACATTTGCAATTAAACAAATAAATAAATAAACAAATACAAAACAATGAAATCGAATTACAGCAATAAAATAAAATTACATCAATAAAGTAGAATAGATAGTTTACATAATAAATTCAGAATGAGCCTTATTCTTAATAAAACTCATACTATCAACAAACAAGTCACACGAACTACATAAATGATTAAAATTACAACACATAACATTCACTGGCGAGTTAAATAAAATGTTAGTTCTAGATCAGGTATGGGCAACCTTTGACATGTTGGGCCAAACTTTAGTGTGCAAATACGTTCGCGGGCAGCATTTAAAAGTTGTACATTTTAAAGTAGTGTTGTAGTGCTCATAATTTTTTGCGTTGGATATCAGAGATGAAATAATACGTCTAGTGTAGAACAGTTGAGAACTAATAATCTTACTCTTTGATGATCGCCGACACAGGTTTTTATTTTGCAATATGATAAAAAATTCTCAGTTGAACGTCTACAATCCGACGCCTACAATCCAATAAGTTTCACTTGCGTCGTGGCTTCTTAAAACCACACAATGTTTTTTTTCAAATTAGGTTTTTCAAAATGTCTCGCGGGCCGGATCAAATCATACAGCGGGCCTGATTCGGCCCGCGGGCCGGCTGTTGCCCACCCATGTTCTAGATCCTTCACAATAAAAAAGTAAATGTCTAGTATTGTAATTAGGCACATTAAAACTGAACTTACTTAGAATCTCTGGACACATAATTACACCGTGAAAAATCTTATATAGAAGAGACAACTCTACAGACAGAACTCTACGACAAACTAGGCTTTCAAAATGAAATTTATCTAGGAGAGATTGATAATCAACTCCTCTTGATGGATAAGATCCGCACATTTTAAAAACTAAATATTTTAAAAAATTTCCCTGTACAGATTCTGCTCTGGTTATGTGATTATTATAGAACGGATACTTAATAATTGAACAGTATTCCAATTTGGAACGAATAAAAGAGTAGTAGAGTGTTTTTAACAGAGCAATATTTTGAAAACCTCGACAGTTCCTCACAATGAAGCCATAAAACCTAGATGCCTCTGCTACTTTAGTCTCAATATGTTCAATAAAATTCAAACGTGAATCGAAAATAACCTCAGATCCTCAATAGATGAATGCTGAGATAGAACATTTCCATCTATATTGTAGTCAAAATTTACCATCGTTTTTTTCTTAGAGTATGATATCTTTTTTACATTTTGATACATTCAATGCAAGTCTGTTCACGGAACACCAGTCAGATATTTTTTCCAAATCGGACTGCAATACTACACAATCAGCCACATTTGATACGGGAAGAAATATCTTCAGGTCATCTGCATAAATCAGCCTACCTGAATCTAAATACCAGTTAACACCAAATATCTCCGCTGTACCGGCAATTTTGAGTAATTCACAAAATGCAACAAATTGTGTTCCTAATATTAATATTTATAATAATTAATGGTTTTTGGTTGAAGTTTTGTATATGTATGTTGAAATAAAATAACTTTTGAAAAATGGGTTGGTATACTTTTTTGTATATACGGTCGTAGAAAAATAATGTTCCTAACTCATGCGTAAAGTGTCTTTCCCGCCCTTGACCGCTTGCCCGAACTCCGCTCCGCGCCGCTCGGGTCAACTGCAGTCGCGTGCGGGAAAGTAACACTTTCCGCACTTGTTAGGAAAATAACTGTAATACGTCAAAACACAGCTAATTATTTCGCTTTGATTGATCTCCTTTACTCCTTTAATCCTTTAAATCAGGATATAGCGCGGCCAGCCAACCCCTCTACCCATATCTACTCGATTCGTCCTCGATATTAACCTGGGCTTTTTACACAGCACATGTAAACTTCGGGCTTGTTTTCATCACGTCGTGAAGATCGTCAGCGCTCGGCAAATTCCGTCCCCATTTAACGCCTTGAGGTCAAATTTTGATTTTCGCCGAGTACTTGATGCGGAATAACGTTGACACGGGGCTTTTGAAAAACTTTTACACGGAGATCTTGAAAAGTTTTAGGTAAAAAAAACTCCGAATTACGACCGCAATGTTATTTTCATAGAGTTATAAGTCTATGGTTATTTTCCAAGCAAATCGCATATGGATGCGAAAGAGAGGAGGCGACATGAAGTCGTGCTGCCAAAGTGCGGCCGGTGTGGCAGCATCGAGTTTTCCTGAATGCGAACGAACTTAAGCCAACATTCCACCGAGTCCGGCGACGTGCGACACGTCGAACATTCGAGTCTTTCCACCAAGCACGTTAGCTGCTTTCAAGAGAATCAAAGCGAGCACTAGCAATATATTTATTAAGAAAACGCCGGAAGAGGTCTACAATATACTGGATTCATCCTGTAAATCAGTTAAGAATTGAGTGCGGAGAATATCATCGGTTATGTAGTGAGCTTGAAAATGACCCCGAGCGATATTTCCAATACTTTAGAATGACAAAATCCCAGTTTGATGTTCTTCTTTCGCAATTAAAAAAGTAATTTCAAAGCAAAATACCAACTTTCGAAAATGTATTGGTGCAAAACAACACGGCGAAACGGATTCAACTGATGCCCAAGCCAAAACATGCGTCAACGTACCGTACTATAAGGTGGGAGGTCAAGCATGCAATAGAGTACACGCGTATTTCATATTTTGCTTAGATAAATTAATTTATAATAGTGAAGTTGATATCAAAAATAACTAATAATAGGAAATAAACCAGTTTCCATTGGAAATTACTTCCAAATTTTAAAATAAAATTCAAATTTCAATGCAATTTCCGACCAGCACCCGAGGGTTTCCGAACGCTACCGATGATACGTGTGATGTCATATCTCTTGTTTGTTTACTTTTGTCAATATGGCAGGTATTGCATTAGGTTCTGTGTAGTTTTGTGTTTATATTGTATTTTAATCAACTGTTAATAGCTTCATCGACGTAAAAATATCATTTCTATGTTTGTTTGAGACCAATACCTGTTTCACGTGTTTGTGTGTGCTTTTTTTATTTCTAAAAGTCAACGTAAAGTGAAAAGTGAACATAAATATTCGATATTTCCGAGGATATTTTAAAACTATTTTTTATTTACTAGTTCAGTGTTCAGTGACGATTCTTTCCTTAGAACATAAAACAAACAGAAAGGAGCATTAACCAAATAAGTTTGCATCCAAATATGAGGTTGCAAATGGCGAATAGTCGGTTCCGTTTTGTCAGTGGCTTACTGTTTGTATATGTATAGGGTATGGGATATGTTAAATTTTATTTTAAGATTGTAGCTTATTGAGTTGTATTGAATATATTATGTTGTAGGAGCAATGAAAATACGAGTATAGAATAATACTTCTGATAATACTATCGTTTAAACTTATTTTCACCAAAAAAACAACATAAATAATCTACGTCAGTCAACGTCAACTTCACAAATGAGTCATAATTAGGGTATTGCAAATGGCGACTTCCGTCGCATTTTCTTATACAGCTAATGAATGACTCCTTCCTGTCTGTTTTATGTTCTAAGATTCTTTCATATTTTGTGAGTAAAGATATGGCTAGCGAAGGTTTTGTAAAAGCACAAACTGATAACTTTCCCAAAGTAAACTCATTTATGCTGCTCGATTTTATGAACGTCAACAAATTTCATGACATCACTCCAAGGGGCAGCCATCTTTATGACGTGAAGCGCGTTTTGGCGGACTTTCCAATTTTATGATTTTTGAAGTCGTTTTGGAAGTTAAGTTTATATTTTTTTGAAAAAATAGACATGCAAGGTGTTAGGAGACCTTATAAAGCGTCAATTCCCACCAATAGCAAAATTTATTCTTGTACCCTATTGCATAGAAAATAAAATGTATGCGTTGACGTACGTCAACGTGTTGTACGCCAACGGACTCGGTGGAATGTGGCCTTAACAGCGGACAGCCTTTTTTACGCCATTCCTTCCTATAGATCTACGTTCTACGCTTCTTGCAAAGAGTTCATCTTGACTTTCATTAACTTGTACGACGATGTACATTAGATCCGTTGAATGAACTATTTAAACTTTAAGCTAATAATTAAAATAGGAGAGGACGGCGAAAAAACAACTGCTTTCTTATCACTAGTTCGGTGTATTCGATATTATCTTGAAATTGATATATTCTTTTTTGCGCGATCGATCTTTTATGTTTATTTACAGCATCGGTTGTCAGGTCGGTAGGTTGTGTTTACTGGAGCGCTATTCTGTAACTCGTTTCGGAGAGAAATCGGCATCGAGACTCAGCTATCGACAGCCGTCGGTAAGTCGCATTTGCGGTATTCTGTAGGTATACCTTTTTAACGACCGATATCGCGAAAACGAGTCGATGAGAATCGGTACGTCTACCGTGATCGGAAATGTGACACGATGCCATTCAAAAAATCGTAGGGACCTTAATAGTAGAGATAGGGACTTGAAAATGTGATATCATGTGATATCTGTCAATGTCATGATTTCATTTTGATTTCCGGTCACCATTGAGGTTTGTTCAGTCCATGTGCTACAGCTAATTTAACATAAAGTTTGTTTAAAAAATTTAGATATCTTAATGGATAATAATATTCATTATGAATTTATTTATATTTATATTGATAAGGGTTATTTTAACCTTTCATATAATTTCAGTGGCTAGTTCAAGCCATTGGAAATATTTCTTTGTCAATTCGGTACAATTTCATTATCTACAGAAATTGGCAAAAAGTTTCTTTCCTCATCCCCATTTAAATAGTCCTTTCGGACAAATTAAATGTAAGTTTGAAATTAAAACTAAAGTTCTTTAAAACCTCCCCCTTTTGGCATAGACCATTAGGTTAACAATTTAATTTTAAGTAACTTCAAATATCTTAATATTTCCAATGTTTTTTCCATTTTTTCTTTCCTCACCACTCAAATAAAATTATAATTTATTTGATTAAAATATGTTTTAACATATAAAAAATTTTTGGCAACAACTCGTTGGTCTTTGGATTACCTATATATTTCATACAGGTAACTATGATTTATTTTATTTTATTTCAATTTGACTACCCAATTTTATAATTTATATGATCAAAGTTGTATTGTGTAAGATCCTCATTAACCTTTTAATTATATTAATAATTTTAATTTAATATCAACAATTGTAATATTCTCAAGCTTTGTATCATTAACATTAACATTTCTTGCTTAATTATTTTAACATAATCTTGTAAGATCTTCATGTATTAAGTTTACCTTTTCTCTTTATATTGTAGCCTGATGATGGTAATATTGTACCGAAACTAGTATCATATCATAAGTGTCCTTTTGAGGAACTTTTATTAAATTTTGTGGTTTGGACTTTGAGTTTTATTGAACCATTGGTTTAATGAATTGTATCGTTCATGCTAACATATGAAATATATGTCACTAACACTATCTATTATCTAATTATATAACCCTACCTTCTAACGAAACCAAAATATAACCTCTAATATTCAACGTGCACTTTTGTTTGTTTACAAATTTGATAGTTTCCCTCATCGCTCATTGGCCACATCTACCGAATCGAGTGACGTCACTTCTATACCGATATTTTTGGTTACAATTCCGAGCGTCGAAAACCGTGGCAAACAGAATAGCGTTATATTCGTATTGAAGTAAGGCATCCTTTATCTATGATTAGTACCGTCAGCCGCGCAACCGATGGCTGTTGTTAACATACCGATACCGACGACTGTCAACGCCGCGTACAGAATAGCGCTCCTGGTTTCTAAGTCTAACACGTCGGTAAGTGATTTACTTACCGATCAGACGTCGGTAAGTAAACTACGTCTTAGCCCTACATACATTTAAGTGGTCTTAAATAATATATCACTTCATTCATTACACTAAAGAAAAAGAAAAAGGTAGAACGTGTCGCGGGACACACGGTAGGAACTTTAGTTCCTTTTAAGCAAAAGCATCTGACGTTATAGATAAACAATTTGCATATTCTTTGGTGGTTGAGTAGTAAGCACACCAGACTCTCACGCGGTAGACCCGGGTTCGATTCCCCGCGAGGAATTTTTTTTTATTGTTAATTTTATTTTGAAATAATCATTCTGCTTGATATTAATAACGACAACAGATAGACGTTTGAAATATTTAGCAGAATATTCATTATTATAGATAATGGTACGGTACCCTCCATGGGGGTGTCCGACTGGCAACATCTACTTATCGTATATTTAAAAAAGGAAACCGTAGCATTATACAAATTGGACATTCGTTTACCACAAAATTAGTGGAAACATAAAATTGAATTGTTAAATTTTTAATTTGAAGTTATATTACAGTTTATAGAAATTTTTTATTTTCTAGATTTTTTCCTAAGTGGGTCGTAGAAAAAAATATGCTGCTCGACTCGACTTGAACGGTTGAGCACTCCGCCTACGGCGTCGTGCTCCATCTTCGTCCTCGTGCGATATGGCCATCTTATCCACACTAGTTGCACAAACTACAATTTCTTTCAAAATATGCCTTTTTACATTTAAAAACTACCTGCCAAATGTCAAATCAATTTATCCATCCATTTTAAAGTTATCGAATTAAAACATTCAAGTTTTCAAAATTTCAACACTCTGTATTTCGAAAAGTAGCTAGACCCCTTAATCGCGCAAAAAAAATTATGGAAATAATAGTAAAAATTTATCCGAACAAATTCAAGTAGATCACCAGAACTGCGAATACCAGCTTTGCATAGAATTTCTATATAGCATCGGTGGTTCAGTGGTTAGAATGCTCGCATTGCACGCGGGTGGCCCGGGTTCGAATCCGGGTAGGAGCATATTTATTATTATGAATCGCTGCTTCATAAACGAGAGAGAGACTAAGGAGGCACAAGCACGCAAAAGCAAGGCACATAACGAAGCAATGTAACATAACGTAGCGTAACGTAACGCGTTACGGTCAGATCTTTTGCGTCGCGACCCCTGGTCGCTCAAACATAACCTGACTTAAAGAACTAAAGTTCCAAAAAAAAGATTGATGTTTTTTAATGAACAGAATCGAACAGAACAATATAAAAAGTAATAAATAGCATAAAAACAATTTCACCAAAATGCAATGATATTTTTTTGCGCGTTCGATCTTTTTTGTTTATTTACAGCATCGGTTGTCAGGACGGTAGGTTGTGTTTACTGGTTTCTAAGTCTAACACGTCGGTAAGTGATTTACTTACCGTTCAGACGTTGGTGAGTAAATTACTTACCGACGTCTTAGCCCTATACATAGATTTAAGTGGTCCTTAATAATATATTACTTCATTCATTACACAAAAGGAACAAAAAAAATAAGAAGATTGAAATTCGAACAGAACAATATAAAAAGTAATAAATAGCATGAAAACAATTCCACCAAAATGCAAATTATATTTTAAACTGATCAAGAATAAATGTCACTTTTGACATTTCGTTCATTTCGAAAAAATTTATATTATTTTATTCGAAATTCGAATATTTCAATACGATCGCGCAAAAAATGTTATAAGCATTTCGAACGTTAAGGGTAATACCGGTCTCCAGCAAAATTGGAGGCTTCGCTACGCTCAGCCTCCAAACATTGCTGTCGACCGGTAAACATCCCTTACCGCTCTTGATACTTAATATACTATTTTGTTTACTGTTAACTTAGAATGTTTCGATTTGTTAGGGTAATGGACCCCCTGGAAGGAAGAGTACTCCAACATTTAGGCTGGAATGTCCCTAGGGAAGATCTCATTCGCATCCCAGAACATTGGCTAACCTTTCCAGACGTCGACACAAGCCTCCACTTCTTACTTGGAATAGTGTACTTCTTCTTCTTTATTGCATCTATGGTAGGAAATGGAATGGTGATGTGGATTTTTTCTTCGTGAGTATAATTGGGTAGTAACTAGCAGCTGGTAAATCATGAAAATGAATCATATATTTTTCAATTAGAAACCATTAATAATTATTAAGTGTTCTTAATTGGACGCTTCTTTACCTTTCAGAGCAAAATCTCTCCGCACAGCATCAAATATGTTTGTTGTAAACTTGGCCTTCTGTGATTTTGTGATGATGTTGAAATCACCAATATTTATTTACAACACTTTCCACCACGGCTTTGCTACAGGTTTTCTGGGATGTCAAATTTTCTCTTCTATGGGCGCCCTTTCTGGAATCGGAGCGAGTATGACTAATGCCTGCATTGCTTACGACAGATATACCACGATAACCAGACCTTTCGATGGAAAAATTTCCAAAATAAAAGCGTTTGTTATGATCGTTATCGTTTGGGTTTACGCAATCCCATGGACTGTATTTCCGTTGATGGAGATATGGGGAAGGTTCGTACCAGGTGAGTAGGTTAACTTTGTTCAAAATCATTAGTAAAAGCGACGAATACGTTTTCGTAGCCATTGCTAACGTTTTCCTTTGACCAGCATTTGCAATAGATTTTGGATAAACTTCACATCCTTCGGATCTGAATCTTTTTTTATTTCCAGAAGGGTTTTTGACAACATGTACTTTCGATTATTTGACAAGAACATTCAATAATCGCTTTTTTGTTGGGTGCATTTTTACTTTTTCTTACATTTTTCCAATGATAATGATAATATATTTCTACAGTCAAATTGTTAGCAAAGTATTTAGCCATGAGAAGGCATTAAGAGAACAGGTAATTATAATATTTTGTTTAAACGATATTGTACTTGAAATACTTGCTTTCCAGGCTAAAAAAATGAATGTAGAATCACTTCGAGCGAATCAACAAAACAGCGAATCCGCCGAGTTAAGAATTGCTAAGGCGGCTATAACAGTTTGCTTCCTTTTCGTTGCATCGTGGACACCGTACGCCGTTTTGGCGCTCATAGGAGCTTTTGGAGACCAATCGCTAATAACTCCAGGTGTATCGATGATACCGGCTTGTACTTGTAAATTGGTGGCATGTATAGATCCTTACATATATGCTATTAGTCATCCTAGATACAGGTAATATTAGTTAATAAAAAAAACTGTTTTTAACTCCATTTTACTTTTTTTTCGTATTTCAGTAGCCTGTGCAATTGTTTTATCAAGTTTCACTGAGCTATAAACATATAGTTAATTAGCGATATAATTAAAAAAGGCTTACTTGTAGTCTATAATGATTTCCAATGGGTCATCTGCGCCCGGGGACAGGACACAAACGGGGTGACAGACCCCATGTGCGTCCCACTGCCCTCCGACACTGCTCATAAGCCACATATGCTCTTTTTGCTCTGCTGTATAGATGAGAGTTCCATGTTAGTTTCCTGTCGAGGGTAATACCAAGGTATTTCACCTCTTCCGCAAAAGTTTAGTTTGCTTTTGAAGATTTCGGGAGGTTTCAAACCCGATAAACTTCTTTTCCTGGTGAAAAGGACCATCTCAGTATTTCTGGGATTGATCGACAGTGAGTGTTCCTTGCACCATTTGTCAATTAAATTGAGTCTATCCTGCGCTATATCGCACCGTGTGTTTACAAATTTGCCAGTCTGCAAGATAACTATGTCATCTGCGTATGCAATTGTGTAGAATCCATTGTTGTTGAGGTGAATAATCAGGGTGTCTAGGACTATGTTACACAGAAGGGGTGATAAGACTCCTCCTTGTGGACATCCCCTCATGACCAGTCCTCTTACTGTGATGTCTTCTACATTGATACTTATTGCTCTACTAGAGAGCATCTTGAGTATCCATTCTCCTACTATCAGAGGTACATTCCTGGAGTTGAGTTGCTGGGTAATTGTTGGAAAAGTTGTTTTATCAAACGCTCCCTCGATATCTATGAATATCCAGGGTGGATTCTTTGTTGTCCAATGATCTTTCGATTCTGCCAACCACTTGGTTAGGGCCGAATCAGTAGATTTCAGTGGATTTCTTGAATGCCCTACAAAATTGAATTGGGGTTGGATTTCTCGAGTTTCCACAACAATTTCTTACCAGACCAAAAAAATTTTCAAAGCAATCCTGATTAAGGTTACTTGTTGAAAGAAATGAATAATTCCTGCGCATTTTAAGGTTTCCCATAAAGACAGAGCAGAGGTAATGGTAATTTTCCAGCCATTTATAAAGTGCATAGTATTGTTTATACATTTTTCCACGTTTTTTTTTCCATTTTGGGAGCCGTTCAGATGCCGGGAGCACTGCAGCCTGTTGGCTTATTGTACTCTGCTCCCATATTTAGTCCACCCATCCAGTTATCCCCGTACCTTCGAGTAGACGGTATAGGTCCATTGGATGTGTGCCATATACTTCAGGTGGCACATTGACCTCTCTGAAGATTGCCCGTCTCCTCGAGTGCAGTGCCTCACAGTCAGACAAGATATGGGTCACGGTCTCGTTCTCCATGCCACATAGTCTGCAGCTGAGATCCCCGTTATATAACCCTATTTTATGCAGGTGATCTTTTAACGGGGTATGACCTGTTAGATAACCTGCAATAATTCTTAGCTTATTCCTGCTGATATTCAGTAGTTCTTTGGCCCGCTTTGCACATGTGTCACCTATGAAGGTTTTGCTGTGTACCTGTTTCGGAGTGTTCCTCCAATGAAGTCTATGTTGGCTTTGTACCCATTTTTGTATTTGCGCTCGGACTACCTTTTTTGTGGTCCCAAGAGCTGGTTCTGGTCCAACATATGCTGTTGCTGAACCTCTTTTTGCGAGTTCATCAGCTTGTTCATTTCCAGAAATACCATTATGTCCCGGCACCCACACCAATCTTACTTTAATGTGGTCTGCCAGTTCATTTAGTTCTTTCTGACATTCTTCTACTAGTCTGGATGTTACCTTGCGGCTATTTAAAGCCGCAAGGGCTGCCTGGCTATCAGTTAGTATGTTTATCCTATGAGTGTCAGTCCTATATTTGTTAATTCTGACACATTCTAGGATGGCATAGATCTCTGCCTGAAATACAGAGGTATGTTTGCCTAGTGAGAAAGAGCCTTTTGTGTTTCTCTTTTCACTGTACACTCCTGCTCCTCTTCCTTCCCCTGTCTGTGATCCGTCTGTGTACCAGGTCTCTCCTCGGGGAAATTTCAGTCTGCTTGGGTCTTGCCAGTCCTTTCTGTGAGGTATTTCTACCTCATATTTAGGGCTTGGGAGAAGTTTAGTGGCCATATAGTCTGTTTTCATATCTAAAATGGCTTCACTTATGATGTCTTTAACAGATGTGTGTCCTGATCTAACTATTTTGTTGCTCTAATTATCTTGCTGCCTAAATAGTCCCATCCTTGCTTCCCCCATTATCACGAGGTGTAGTGGAGGAAGGTCGAATAAGGCTTCTAGTGCTGCCGTTGGCGTGCTTCTCATGCATCCTGCAATGCTGAGGCATGCAAGTCTTTGCACCTTGCCTAGTCTCGTCATTGCATTCTTTTGTGTCGTCTTTGTCCACCAGACCAAAGACGCATATGTTATTATGGGTTTAACCACTACACTGTATATCCAATGTATCATTCGCGGACTCAACCCCCATGTTTTCCCACAAGTTCGTCTTGCCATCATTAGTGTGGTTTCCGATCTTGCTGCAACTTTTTCCATTTGTTTGGACCATGTTAATCTCGAGTCAATAATCACCCCGAGATATTAAACATCCATAACCATTGGAATTTCCGTACCTTGAAGGTATAGTGGTCCCAAACCTGCCAAGTTCCTTCTCTTGGTGTAGGGTACTAAGTTTGATTTGGTGGGACTTATATTTAAACCCACCTCTGTCGTCCATTTCGTTACTATGTTCAGAGCCTGTTGCATGCGCTCTCTGACCGTAGTACTGAATTTGCCTTGTGATATGATGACTAGATCGTCCGCATATCCTAAGACAGTATGGTGTTCCTTTTTGAGTCTCCTTATCAGTCCGTCCATTACAAGGTTCCATATTAGAGGAGACAGTACTCCTCCTTGAGGACATCCCCTTGAAACTCGGGCTGACAATGTTGTGCCCATCAAGGTTGAGAATATCGTTCGGTCTTTCAGCATGCAGTCTATCCATCTGCAGCTTGTTTCGTCAATTTGCTTTTGACGAATTGCCCTAGTGATTACTTTGTGGGAGGTGTTGTCAAATGCACCCTCTATATCGAGGAAGGCTGCTAATAATACTTCCTTATTTTCGAGAGCGTACTCTATTCCTTGTACTAGGTGATGGAGTGCTGTCTCTGTGGATACTCCTGGTCTGTATGCATATTGATCCAGGTCGATCGGTCTTTCTACCAACGATCCTCCTCTAATGTGCATGTCCACCAGTTTTTCCAATGTCTTCAGTACAAATGACATCAGACTTATGGGTCTCAGGGATTTCGCTTTATTGTCACCTGTTTTACCAGGTTTAGGAATAAAGACCACCCTAACATTTCTCCAGACCTTTGGTATGTACCCTAGTCCCATACTTGCTCTAAGGATCGTACACAGTCTGCTGAGTATGACACCGTATGTTACGTATGTTACCTTTCCATCATTCTGTTTGCCGAACCTAACATAAAACACTAAGTACTCAAATGTTTTTTTTATTTCTAAAGGAAAATTCGCTCACTCAAAAAGACAACTGGTATATTTCTTTACATATACCTACGACGGACAACCTGTTTATGCATATCGCGCGTAGGAGACTTTCGGTGCTCTATACACAGTAGCATCCGATATTCGAGCGAGATAGGCATAACGAGGGAAAGAGCTTAGAGTGATCCTTCTTGTCTTGTTAATGTTCGTTGGTCAGAGTTAGAGAAAAAATGTTACGGTTTATATGGTTCATTTACGAAGCAGAAAAAATATATTCTACATGACTGGAATATAGACATAGTCTATAACAATTTTATTCTTGATTTGACTGTCACAAACTCGTTAATCACGTTGTCAAAATTAATATTCCAAAGTGTTTTACTTTCGATGCTAAGGAGTGCAAGATCACTCAGACGATCTTGTCTCATAAGATAAAGCTGCGTCCGATCAATATTTTTAGTCTGAATCGTTCGTTTATTACATCTCGAGGTAGGGGAGGTAAATCTGAACTGTTCGGTAATTCCGCTCAGATCAATCTGTTTGCTCGGAATATTTTGACCAACGATAGAGATTAATCTGTTTATCTGTCATGTTATGAGGTTATGTTGTAGTCACTCCTACCATAAGATAAATCTCATAGTGTCTGTTGACCATGAATAGCGACCAAAATTGCAGTCGCCTAACCCCAATACTTTCAAAACATATCTGACAGTTTTTTCTGCTTTTTTTTAAGGCAAGAGTTACAAAAACGACTTCCCTGGCTAGGAGTTACCGAACCTTCTGATACACAGTCAACAGCAACAGAAGCTCAACAGTCATCTACAACAGCATAAGTTTTTCAACGAGTTAAAATGTGGATACTAAGTTCCGATAAAACAGCTAAAATTGAGGAACTTTTTAGTGCCTATTAATTAAAAATAAATGTCTATAATGGTACCGACAAGGCAATGGACTTTACAATTCTATGTTTCTATTGGTAACATTTTTTAAGTGAACGTTGGTAATTTTCGAGATTAAGGAAATATTTAATTTTTGTGACTAGATTAAGTTTGTACTTTATTTATTGTCAAATAATTGTATGGAAAATGTGAAATGTGTTTCAAAATATGATTTGTTGGATTGTACGTATGGATAAGCAGCATTAATTTAAACATATAATGTTATCAAAGAAACTATTATTATTTTTCAAAAATATAAGCAATGCAAGATATTGAATAATGTAGTTTTATTTCTCTGCATTGATTTTATTGATTCGATTTATTTCTATATTTATTGAAAAAACATCCATGGCTGGAAATAGTTCAGTCGACAGGTAGTTTCAGATAGAAAAAGGTCGGAAGATAATGAAACTTTAGGATGTTGTTCAGGAATGATTAATCAACATTTTCCCAAGTTTTGGACCTCGAGGACCCTGTGGGAAACTGCGAAATTTTCGACCTTGCTCTGGTTTTACCTCATTAATTTTTTTGCCTTACGTTCTACGCCAAAAACGTTCATTTACTTTTTTGTAGATCGTTAAATCCTCTACAAATTTGTTCCTTCAAACATGTTTGTGTGTCAATTTACCGAGATATGGCGCTTCGAAGAATAGGTCATTTTTCAAATTCCGCTATGTTAATTTCACGAAGTGAAGCAGGCAATGAGGACGCCGACGTGATGATCGGAATCACCGCCATATACAAGGCCAGCGAATTCGACAGCGTCATCATTACTGCTGAAGATGTGGACATACTTATTCTGTTGACAGCATTAGTGGAAGAGGCAGTGGTCCCAGTGTTCTGTACTCGCCAAGTACAACTAGCCCGCCTACCACCAACAAGGGACGCTGTCAAGTACCACTCCCTCCGCACTTACCAGCAAGTACAGACATGGTTGGGCAATAATCTTCTCCCATCAGTATGGGGCTGGAGCCTAACCACACGAGGGGTACTACCAATCCCCACAACCAGAAATGCTGCGCCAGATGACATCCTCCAGATTGTTTCTGCAAGTGCAGCAAATGCTGTAGCACCGGAGCTTGCGACTGCAAGAAAGCAGGTCTCCGGTGCTCAGCAATGTGCAAGCAATGCGCACTCCACTCCTGCGAAAACGCCCCCGCAACTGATTTGAACGAGGAAGACTCACCAGACATACTGGACGAATACGACGACGACGACATCATTGACAGCCTGATCACTCAGGAGGACGACGAGTTGTCACAAACACAACCAGCGGCTAAGAAATCTCGATAGGAAATGTAATAAGTACAAATGAGTACTAGTCCAGTAAATGAAGGCGAAAAATACCGTCAACATGGGCATCTAGCTCCAGCAAGAAACATTTTTTTTTCAATTCGCAGGTATTAGTGGGTACATTTAACCCCCAAAATGTCAGGTTCCTGAAATTTGTGGGAGGGGCGGAAAATGGCTCTAGAGATCCCGAAAATCCGTTTTCCGCCGATATTTCCCGAACTACGATCCCTGAAAAATTTTTGTTCAGACAAAAAATGAAGAGCAGTTCATTACCTACAAAAGTTGCCCCCACAGTTTTTTTCGTTACACCAATATTTTTTGCAAAAATGGTGGTTAAAGATTTCGCAGTTTTCTGAAACTTAAAAGCTGACGTTTCTAGTCCTCGGGTAACCGTTGTAACGTTTTCAGTCAGAGCTTGATCACAAATAAAACACACGGGCGTACTAGAATCCTCTGCGACTTCCATTTTTCTACAGAAATAAACAATATTTATCAAATCATTAGATGTCATTTCACCCACAACAATATTAATGATCTTAATTAAAAAAATGAAACCTCACCGTGTGCTCCAAAAAAAAAGAAGCTCAAGAATTTTCAATATTTCCCTGTGTTTTTTATCAATAACAATTTCAAATGTTATTATTTAATAATAACAATAAAATTAATAATGACTTGAATTTCACTTTTTACACTGGAATACTACTAATTTATTCTTTAAAAATCACGAAAGAGATAGTGTTTACATGTAAAATTGTCAGTTATTGACAAACAATGCAGCAGAAATTATCCACGTCTACACGCACTATAGCAGACGTCGTCGACCACACTATAGATGGGTGGCGTGGCGGCGTGCAAGAATAAAATGATGCATCCATTACAACAAATTTAGAGACAAATTTCTTTTTAATGCATCAAATAAAATACTTGATACACATATCAAAGGAAAGTTCAGAATGTGACCTTTCATCGGGTATGATGCTTGACCGGGAAGAATTTTACTGTAAAGAGAAAAAACTGCTCGAAAAAACTCCTAAAAATAGCTGTCTTCCCTCAGGAAACTGGAAATTTTCCCGATTTTACTGAAGACCCAGGGGTCTGGGCCAACAAAAATTATACCATCGGCAAGAGGATATTCTAGCCTTTCTCCCAATATCAATTATAAGCGGGTTTGACAGTTAATCATCGAGAAATTCCCGATAAACCAGAGCGCTCGGGAAAACTCCATAAATCCACAAAAATCGCCTCTTGGAAAACACATTATTCAAAAAAATACGGGCGAATTATTGGTAGCATTATTTCGGAATAAATAAAGTACCCACCAAAGAACCATTATCCAATAGGATTGGCTGAAATAACTCTTAATAAAAATAATATGAATAAATCAATGGCAGCATTAAAAAATCTAGCAAAGAATTTTGGCCTGGTTTTCCAATGACCCAGGAGCACAAACTGAGTGGATAAAAACACGCCTTAGTAGCCACAGATTCCTTCTTTCACCCGCACTTTGATTCATTGAAAAATATTGATTGTCACGCGAGTTATTAAAAAAATTAGTAATTTACTTGGGGACGTCAAGCCCTCAGAGCGTGCTCTCTATAAGCCGGCCTGGAGCTCAATTTTGGGTCTGCGTTCGGGCCATTTATCTCGAAAACTATCTAATTTTTCGAAAAAATGTCGGGAATCATTTTTGTGGGTAAGGAACTGCTCTTTATTTTTCGTCTGAACAAAAATTCTCCAGTGGTCAAATATCGGCAGATATCGCGGGAAAACGGATTTTCTGGAATTTCAGAGCCATTTTCCCACCCTTTCACAATGGTCAGGTACCTGACATTTTGGGAATTAAATGTGCCTACCATAACCTGCAAATTAAAAAAAAACTGCTCTTGCTGGACCAGTTGCCCATGTTGACACCTTCGTTTACTGGACTATACCCACTATGATAAGCACATTTCAATATCTTTATTCCCAATATAATAATATGCTTTGAGAATAACTTAATATTGTTAATTACATGAATTATTTCTGTCTTTTTTTTAACCTGCCCTGGGTTAATTATGTAGGGGGGAGGCGGGATATCGATCCGAAAAGTAACTGATATCAATACCAAAGTGATGTGAATTAATAGGTATGGTTGGATTTCATCAGAAAGTTAGCTTTTAAGAATGGGGGTTGGGTGGGGGAAGGAGGGGTGGGGAAGGAGGGATTGGGGAAGGAGGGGTGGGGTGTCCAAAGTTGGTGACTTCAACCAAGAACCATAATTACAACATCTTATCATAATTCGGGTATAACAGATGAAATAGGGTGGAGGTTTGCATTTTTCAGCGAATTTTGAAACATGACCTATGTTTCGACGCGTAATATCTCGGTAGCGAATTCACATACAAACATGTTTAATTCGTCAAAATTTTGGAAAATTTAACTCTCTACAAAAAAGTATGGATATGTTTTTGCCGTAGGACGTAAGAGAAAAAGGTAATCGAGGAAAAATTTGTAGTTTTACTCCCCCTACTCTTTTCGCACAGGGTCCTCGAGGTCCAAAATTTAAGAAAATGTTAATTAACCATCCCTGAATAACATCCTACCTTTTTCCACCTAACCCCACTTCTTCCAACCTGTCGACTGAACTATAATCTAAATTAAACATGATGAGGGTAAAAAATTAAAATCAAAAAATACTTAGAGCTTATAAATCCATTGAATATGTTTAACGTTGTTTTGGTGTTTCAACTCAACAAAAATATTACAGAAAATATTTAGTACAGCCTGAGGATAATTTTCTATAACATGCTTGCTGTACGTTAAAACCTTGGATATGGTTGCCATTTGGACATTTTTTATCACATTTTTACTGAAAGGATCGATGGAAAAAGTAAAGTAGCAGTTTTTCCACGAAAAAATCGACGTTTTTTAAATGTTTTTTGCGAATCACTCGAAAAATATCTAGAAATCTGTGGAGTGCACAATTGTAGCTTTCAAGAAAACAAACAAAATCCTTTTTTTAATTTCTTGGGAAATTAAACCACAATATTTTTAAAT